>SKCR01036988.1:0-116395 GCA_019454045.1 Zanthoxylum bungeanum | reverse complement strand
TCACGCCCATTACAAGGATGAACTAGGGTTTCATTTTGTGTCAAGTGTTGTGTAATGAGAGAGAGAGATGTCTTTTGGTAAAACCAATTTACCCTTTTCACCTAAACAATGTGGTTGGGTAAATGGTTTCACCAAAACCATTCCAAGGTAGTTGGAAAGTTGGTGGCTTGGCATAAATGCCAACTACCCTCCCAACTACCACATGTGAAGTGGGCCCCACATTTGAATTCAAAATTCAAATGGATTCTACGAATGTTTGCCGCGGCTCGGATTCGTTTAATCCGATTAAACGAATTTTCGTCGCTAAATAATTAAATCTAATTTAATTAAATGACGACGCCTCGTAAATATATTACGAATGCCGTTTACGAATTAATTCTAAATTAATCTGTTCGCTCGTATTAAAGTCCAACTTTAATTTCGTAATGAAATCCAATTCATATTAATAAATCCGATATATTAATTTTAGCCCATACAAATAAATTAAATAGAAAAATCAAATTTAACTATTAAATTTATTTTACCGATTAATTCCAAATTAATCGCGTTCTCTCTCTTCCGAACACATTTAATCCCAGATTAAATAAAGCCTCAATTAATCCCAGATTAATTTTCTCTCTTAAATTAATCCCAGATTAATTCTAGTTTAAGTCAACTGTCATCGGTGAATATTGGGAAGCGACCCAAGGGACCTCTGGATATGTTGGCAGTAAATCCGGTTATTGGACTATCCGATTAAGTGTGTACCTCGTACCACATGCTTACGGATTTACAAGATATGGTTGGCTTCTAGCAAAGCACCGTGCCTACCCAATTCTCCAAAAATATTCTTACTGGAATATACAATCTATGTCAGGCGTAGTATACGTAGTATTGCGTATGTCGATCCAGTATCGGATGTCACGTGCTAGGCCTGGGGCTGGAATTATGTCTGCCCCGTACGAAGCACATGTCGGATGTCTGGTAACTAGTCTCTATAATCGGATGAACATGACCTAGTCATATCATCCCGATGACTGCAGTACTTAAGAGTACTAGTTTCGTATCCTACGTGACATCATCTCCACTATGACTGGAGTGATACTTCCGTCTTGACATCACACCCAATACACTACGATTCTCAATATACCCAGCAGAGGCGTACACAGAACCGGTTAAAGCCCTGGACGACCAAAACCAAAGCATATTGATTGTCGCAAGTATTAGCGGTGCAAGTCTCAAGTTAAGACCAAATACACCTACCCTGATTTTGGACTTCCATAGACACATAGTCATACTACCAATGGAATTCCGAGGGGTCTATCCAGAGCGAAGCTGTTTTCTGTACCATCGGTAAAACACAACCTCCTATACACTTGCATGAGTATCCAATACCCAAATATATGAGAACTATGCTATTGTGCCCTCACAATGCGCACAAGTGTAATACTAGTCTTCTACGCATTATTGATGTCCAATCTCGATAATACTCTGACTATGGATATTTAATGATTAATCCTTCGAGGACTGATACTGTCTCATATCATCTAAATCCGGAACTAATCATAAGGACCTCCTATCATTTATACATCTAGGTGATCTAATCACAAATGATAAGAGAGCAATCTCTTTTGTCACATAGTTAATTTGTACAACAACACCATGATCTGTACAAATAGTGACGCTATGGGTCATAATTGTCCAACAGGCTTCCATGAAGAATACCAATTAATCCCATGTTCTTTCTTCTTTGGCAGACAATGGTGATTAAGTCCTAAAAAATGATTTTTTATCTGGCTGTTGTAGTTTATCCCGGGAACCCTCAGGGTTTACTGATGGTTGAAATTTTAGGCTGCACATATGACCAAATTGGTTCAACCTCCTTTTTAACTTCTTAGGTATCATCTTCAATTGAGCACTAACTCTCATTTTCCTCATTTTACGATCCTTGGAGATCAGGTTCAGTTCAGAAGGGTTTGAGTCATGTTGTAAAGAAGCTGTTTCTGGTAGGACTGTGTCTAGCAGGTATGTGTAGTGGCAATCATCATCATCTCGTGGTTGTTTCTCAACATGAAAAATATTTACTTTCATTGTCATGTTCCCAAATGATATCTTCATGAGATCGTTCCTGCAATTAATAAGAGCATTAGCTGTAGTAAGAAAAGGTCTACCTAAAATAAATGGAATTTTTGACTTAGTGTTAACCACAGATTGGGTGTCTAAAATCAGAAAATCAACGGGGTAGTAGAATTTATCAATTTGAACTAAAACATCCTCAACTACTCCCTTCGATGTTCGGTTGGATCGATCAGCTAACTGTAAAACCACTGATGTAGGTTTAATCTCTCCAAGTCCTAACTACTTATAGATAGAGTATGTCATTAGATTAACACTAGCACCTAAATCTAATAACGCCTGACCAAACTCATATGTGCCAATGTGGCAAGTGATAGTGGGACATCCTGGATCTTTGTATTTTGATGGAGTCCTCTGTTCAATTACTGCACTAGCCTACTCTGTCAGAAATGCAGCTTTCTTCAAATGATGCTTTCTTTTTATGGTGCATAGATCCTTCAAAACCTTCGCATATGTAGGAACTGGTTTGATCACATGTAACAGAGGAAGGTTAATTTTTACTTGCTTAAGATGTTCTAGGTGTTGGGGTCAAATCAAGGAAGCGCAGTGGAAGAAGCGATATTCGGGCGAAATCGTAGTTTAAAATTTTAAACTTACGAATAAATTATTTAATATCCAATATTAATAATTCATTCATATTTCACCTAAACATATTTATTCGATATCATATAATGACATAAATAATATAGAAACACCGCGAAACCTTTGCGAAAATATTTTTCCGCAAAATAGCATAAAACGCATTTCTGGCCGAACCGACCGACCAATGCACATGGGGACTGCCCAGGTCAGCCCCAAAAATATATGGACAGTTCGTGGGCTGCCCGAACAGTGCCCAGTTCAGTGTTTGGGCATCCATTACCCGGTAACGCCGTTTTTCACCGTTTTCACGTATTTTCACTCAGAAATAATTTCCGATAAAGATTTTCCTAGGAAATTAAAATAAACCAATTTATTCTAATTACTCAATAAATAAAAACTGAATTTTTATCTGAAAAATCAGATTTATCATTAATTGCCATGAGACCCCAAAGTTTTTCAAATTAATCATTTTGGTCCTTAAAATGTCAAATACATATTTAATTGATTCCAAATCAATCCCAAAATAATTTATACATGTCTAATACATGAATTTACAATTTGCAACAATAATCCAGAAATTTTCCAGAATTGTCGAAACAGCCCCTGAACTTTTATTAATTATAATTTGGCCCAATTTGTTCAAAATACATCAATATCAAATCCAATCAATCCCAAATTTAATATACATCAAATTACATCATATTTAAGAAAATCCCCAAAATTGGAATAAGTTTAGAACCCTAATTTCATAAATTACTCTAATTACACAATTTACATTAAATTGAATAAATTCAACACTTTAATCAATCAATTACCACACCAATAAAGTCTCACCATCATGAAATTAGTCAAGAACAATTCTAGGTTAATTATGAATGACTAATTAACTCTAATTAATCAATTAAGCATAATTACACCTAATTAGCTTAATTAATTAAACATACATGCTAAACACATTCAAATAAGATTACAACCATATCAATTAAAAACTTAAAGAGTAGAGATTCAATCTTAGCAACACAATTGAAGATAAGATTAATTGAAATAATTTTCATGTAGAAGAAAGTGTGAAAAACTTACAAAATTCCAAATCAAGCTTTGTTTTTCTTTCTTTCTTCAACCCTTTTTATCTCAATTCACTTTGTAAAATATTATGTAACTTGTGTTAGTCCTAAAAAATGGGAGAAAACAATTTTTTAATACCAATTTTCGAATTGCCGAATTTTTGGCTTCCAAAAATAAATAACAATTATTTTATTTTGCTCAAAATTCATTGGTACACATTTTGCAAAATTAAAGTTAACACTTTATCTTTAATAAAGCAAACAAAATGTGTTCCAATGGCATCATGCCATTTCCAAGCTTAATCATTATAAAAGATATTTACTTTATTAATTAATTTAATTATTCAATAATTAAATAATAAATAATATATATAAATATAAATATCTTAAATATATGTATTATATTTACAATAAATATCTCAAATATATATATTAATGATATATATCAAAAATCACAATTTGATATTTTATTAATGTGTATTTAATAAAATTAAATATTAAATACAAATACACATTAATTCGGAAATGACCGTTAGGTCCCGATTACATGTACTTTTCGTTTAACCATTAAATGAGTTATAAATAATCAGTATTATTCATAACAGTTGCCCTAGTGCTCTACGAGTATATTTCATTAGTTAGACTCTCTAGATTCAGGTATATCCGTCACGAAATCCAATTTTGTGTCCATAATTCACCCACCCGTAAATTATGACGACCACAGATAAACTCGCTGAATCATACAGGTCGAGGTCATTGCATACATATAATTCCTCCGTCACAGGTATCTAGATTATCCCAGAGATATAGATATAAAAGTCAAATCTCTATAGGAATAATCCTGTTGACGTATCTATTAGCAATCTCTAAATAACAATCGGAACTCACTTCCGAAGTATACTATGGCCATAGATTTAACAGATTGCTAATCACATATTGACTACTTATGTTCTGTACATAAAACTGATGGATCATTTCTTGATACTCACAGGATATCATGAGCATGAGTCTACACCCAACGAACAAGCGGAGGTCTGATCTAAATAGATCGGTGACGTGACTGCCATCTAAGTGTGGATGATAACTCATATATCTATAGTGGTATCTCAAGTCAACGAATCACTATACTACTCAACCCGAGAAGATTCCTATTGACGTTGGTGTACCATCTATTAGCAAATCTTCGGTGAGTCGTTAAGTGTTTATCAAATAAACACCTACACGTCTATACAGGTCTCCCAAGACTCATGGTTCATTGGGATAAACCATCGGACCAAGTCCGATATACAACATGTAGTGGTCTCAACGGATTTTACTAACCGACCCGTGTCAGTAAATCTTGACCATGAACTTAATTTAAGGATATACAACTTATAGTGAAAATTTCTAATGTCAATTACAAACTATGTTGTAACTTCACACTACGTTGTAAATCCTGAGGTCTTTGTCTAATATATATACATATCACTAAATCAGATTTAGTTTCAATCTAATCAAAATTAGATCGAATACGTATATAAAAGACAAGAGGTGCTACCATTTAAATTAGTAATATTATGGAAAAAAGTATTGCCCGTATTCATGAAGCGGACATAAATACGATCCGAATTGGCACTCAGAGCACCAACCCTAATGATCGGTGAAATCACACACGTAACGCAAGCGCACGTATCGCTCAAGTAGTATAAAAATATCGATCCCACGAGGACCTTATTTCTATTGTTGTTATTAATTGTTGATACTATTTATTTACAAGTATCTATTTAGAGGGAGAAGGGAATGATTGCTTGATTGGTTGGTTGAATGTGGATTTGCTAAATAAATAAATAAAAACACACAAGAAAATACTAAGGAAAACAAACAAAAGACATAATATCTAGGGTTATGATTCCACACAATATTATTTAAATGATAAATTTATTTTCTTATATATGTGTAATAACCCAGTTTACTAACCTGGAACACGAAGATATGCAAAAGCCTCTGTCGATGGTTAGATGCAAACACCCAGTATAACCCAATTAATCATATGTCTATGTTAACCAAGTTACCTGAATTCATTAAGATTAAGTTCCAATTGTGGCTACCCCCGCCCGACAGGTATATGTCTATCCTGTAAGAAAATCTACCTAAGAGACATTTACCCCAAGGTGAGATCGTGAGCTACTGAATCTAAGGCTGAAACCTAAAATCCCTTTTCCAAGTTCATTTTAAGTTTACCCCATCAATCTTATTAATGGTTAGTTAACAAGAAGCATTAAGCTTAAGATTCAATAAACAAATTAAAGTATTAAACATAATATAGAGAAAATCAATTATTAAACTCGTGAATATTGTGCTTCATCACTTCCCTAGAATAAAAATAAAATGCTGGGGGTTAGGGGATCTACATTTAATATTTCAAATGTAGAAATCTCACTTTATTATAATATAGAAATTGTCAGTGTTACCCATTTAAGTCAAACCAGCCATAAATGCGGTGTTATTATTTGTCCATAAACCAGCCATATAGGCTGTAATCATCTGTCACCTTAAGACCGACCATATAGGCAGTGTCATATTATGTCAAATAAATAAAACTAGCCATTAAGGCGGTATCAACTTTAATCCATGTTAAATTACAATTTCCATATTATAAATTAAGTGAGATTAATCTACCTTATCTTATTAAAGGTTTCACTCTTCCCCGAGCGGAAATTAATTACTAAACATAAGAAAAATAAAAACACTCAAACTATTATTACTACTAAAAATAAAAATAAAAATACATTACAAAGTACTAAATAAAACACACAAGATACAATCCTTAATTCCTATTTAAGAAACGAATGAAAGTATGAAATTTACAAATGAAATGGCTTGGTATTTATAGGTAAAATTTTGCCTCCACCAATTTCTCCACCAAACATGGCACCAAACATGACACAAAACATGAAACCAAATCCTCCACCAAACATGGAAGTTTGACAATTGCCATTTTTTATTTTATTTTATTTTATTTTTGTTTTGAAAATGACTTTAATAATTACACATAACATACGTCCAGATGTTTTATCCATTTCGGTCATGAAAACTTCAGAATTCGAAATTATTATGAATGTTAAAGTTGTAGATCTTTGAGTTTTCTTTAATCTGGAACTTGAATCACCTCAATCCGATATTGGAGCAGATAATTATGGCCATAATACGAAAATTACGCAAAGTTGAAATTTCCGAAATTGTACTTCGTTAGAACGCCATTTCAAGTTTCCAACCTCTAAAATCCAAATGTCAAGTCCAGTTTTTGCCCTTATTTGTTCCATATTTCATCCTGATTGATTCCATTGAGTCCCGATTTTATTTTATCTGCAAAATAAACTAAAACACATCAAAACATTCATAAAACTCGAGAAACTATACAAAATATTAGGTTAAAGGACCGGTAAATATTGATATATTTTCTGCTCATCACACCCCCAAACCTAACATTTTGCTAGTCCTCGAGCAAAACAAATAGAAAATGAAATAAACAACAGGAACTAAATTAAACTAAGCCACTTTCGTAGGGATCACAGTTGCATTTAGCGTATGTAATTTCCTTTAAACCCCTAGGTGTCCCTAGTGGATGAGTTGCAGTCTCGTGAGGGCTTACAATGACGATACCCAAAAATGTAAATCTAATGCACACAAAAGCAAAAAGACAAAATAAAAGAGAATAAACAAGTTAGTGACTAAACAAGTGAAACTTCTTATCCAAGTAAGTAGTTGTTTTCTTTCTTTCTAAATTACCAAATAAGTACATTCTCCTATGATTTTTTACCATTCTCCATATACACAACCAACAAGGTATTAATCAAATAATTGTGCCCACAATATTCATAAGTGCAGTTGAAAAGAGAGTAATATTTTTGTCCTAAGTTATATCAGAATTCACACATTTTTAGCAATGATTTTTTTTTCTTTTTTTTTTCTTTTTTTTTTTAGATTTTTTTTATTTACAATATCTTCAATCCATGTAGCGAGCTTTGGGCCAGTGACTCCCAAGCCAGTTGGCTTTAGGGCACTAGGTGTTAAGACACCCTTACAGACTTAATTACTCGGATTTCAGATATTATTTTTTTATAACATCTTCAATCCATGTAACGAGCTTTGGGCCAGTGACTCCCAAACCAGTTGGTTTTAGGGCACTAGGTATTAAAACACCCATACACACTTAATTACTCGGATATCAGATGTAATTTTTTTTTTTTGTATTAATATTCCATCGCTTTTTAGATGTTTCCTCTAATTAAACTAGAGCACTGAATAATACAAACTTTTCAATTACAACTCATGGCCGTATGTTATCATGAATGTTGATAATACATGTCAACTGAGCATATGAAGATCCAATTTAATCAGTTTTATGGAGAATTCACAAATTAAATAATTCAAAATGAAATAAACAAAAATTAACTTGTTACGAAATAGGTTGAGATACGTCTCAGGAGTGGAAATTACTTACACAGTCATCTCACACCAATTTCACCTGATTAGTCAAGTTAAAAAAACAAAAAAAAAAAAATTTATTTTTTTTATTTTCAATTTATTTTTATTTTTTTTGAATTTTTGAAAATATTTTGACTAAAAACCAAGCAAAAATAATACAACGAAAAAAAAAAAATAAGATACTAATCAACTATTCCCCTCCCCCAACCTAATTGAGACAATGTTCCCAATGTCTAAAGAGTAGAAGAAGAGTTTAGAAGACAAAACCTGGTTAGCTGAAATTCTACATTTAAAAAGAAAATTAAAGGTTAAGATCCAGATTTATCCGACGCTTCTTACCACGATCATTATCGAACCAGTTTATCTTGGAAAGGATAGGGTCAATTTGTGGTTCAAAAGCTAAGTGTTGGTCAATTAAATCATGAGCAGTTATGGCAGTGAAGAGGATATCTTTTACAGGTTTTGACACGAAACCCTTTCTCCGGGCATCATCAAGAAACACACAAAGAAAATCATAAAATCCATCAGCATTAAACAGTCCAATTGGTTTCTGGTGTATGTTTAAATTCGCCCAAGATAACACTGTAAAAATTTCCTCCATCGTACCCAAGCCTCCTGGCAAAGCAATAAATGCATCAGTACGATTAATCATTTCAACCAGTCGTTCAGACATACCTGGAACGATAAGTTCCTCTCCATTTGATGGTCCTATAAGATTCGCCTCCGCCAATGGTTTTGGGATGATTCCCAAAACTTGACTACCTCATTCCTGTACGGCCCTTGAAACGTATCCCATTAGTCCAAGATTGCCACCGCCATATACTAAGTGCATATTCCTTTCAGCTATGACTCTACCCAATTCTTGTGCTGCCGCAACGAATTCTGGCTTAGAATCAACACTAGTACCGCAAAACACACATATGTTTACAACTCGTCTTCTTGAAGTTGCTTCCATTTTTTTTATTTATGTATTTCTTTCTCAAATATGGATGTCTTCAAGAGTGCAATAACGAGCTGAATTTATAGAACCTGAAAAAAGGTGAGTAATAATAGGCACCAGTACCTGCCAAATGATAATTATTAGCTAAACAGTAAAATATATCGTGAAAGTCAAAAAGTCTAGATCCTGTCGGTGAAAATTAAGGAAATCACAATCGAAAAGAAAATGAAAGCAATTATTAAGGCAACGGAATTGTGTACGCAATACGCCACTCGCTTGGTATATAAATCCATTAGGATGCGTCTCAAGAATCCATTCCTTACTCAGCCATCACTAATGAATTAAATCTCATCCTTGTGATTGCCAAACACCATTCCTCCAGTCTTGCTCTACCTTAAATGCTCCGTTTGTGCTTTTCCTTGAAAATATCACACAAAATTAAAAACTCTACAACATGTATACACAAAATATAAAAATTTAAATTTAAATAAAAATTTTGCATGGGTTGCCTCCCTGCTAGCGCTAAATTTTTCGTCTTCAGCCAGACGTTACTGAAGTCCATCTGTCAAGGAGGCTTCAGTGTGGTTTTGGATGTCCGATTAGAGACAATCCCATGAGCATTGCTTTTGAAGGGTCTCTTCCAACGGTCTAGTGGCAAAAATAATTTTGTCTCATTAAGTGCTTGTGCCACCTTTTTAAACTCTGTCGCTCCAGTGGTTTCTGAAAAGAAAGAAAGAAAATCAGGAGGTCTCGTATGGTGCTTGACTTGGAATGGGAGTTCCATTCTGTCAAGCTTTTGAGCGGTGTCTTTGATCTGTACTCCCCAAAACAGTGATGTTTCTCCTGAATGCATGAGATCTTCAATATTGTCAGACATCTGCTCTTCCATTTGTTCTGTTTCTTTCTCCACTTTTTCTTCACAGATGTATTTTAGGATTTCTTTGTTCAGCTCTTCATCTGTCATCTGTGAAATGCATGCTCCATATATGTCAACCTGAGGATGTAAGGATGTGTTTGATTGTAATTTTTTATCCTCTGTGGTTGATATGAATGGCTCGGGTAGCTCTTCTTCAAACATCAGTGCAATGCATGCTCCAAGATCTTCGTTTTGAGGTTGCAGAGTTTCCTTCTCACTTGTTGTTGGTACAAACAGCTCTGCTTCTTGTTCCTCATCAGAGTCCGATGAATAATAAAAATAAATTAAGATTCTGCTGGTTCGGGCTCCTGAACTGATATCTCAGGCTCTTGATACTGCTCAGCCTCTTCCTCTGTTAAAGTGTCATTGTGAAATATTTTGTACTCGAAGGCTTCGTCAGTGTTATTTGAATTTGTTCCTTGAGGTATGTAGTTCCGGTTGTCGATTATTTGTCTCAATTCATTTGTCAGCCTTTGTAAGGTTTTTATGTGATCCAGAAACATTGCATCATGTTCAGCTTCCCGTTTCTCGAGCCTGTTTATCAACTGTCTTTCCACTGATGGTTCTGGTCCTTGAAGATCGTAAGTTGATGGTGGATAAGATGGAAAATATGGTTCAGTGAAATATGCTGGTTCATTATGTGAAGGTCTCTGATAGTTTTGCCAACCTGAATTTGAGAGGTATATGCATTGATCGCTCGGGTGGTTACCATCACATATTTCACATCTACCCATTCCGTTCTGAAATGGTTGGGCAAATATTGTGTTGAATGGCTCTGACATCCATGGGTAGTTGTTGGGCTGGACAACAGGCCTCAGAAAACCGGACTGTTGCTCACTGATTTGGGGTGTATCTTCACCTCGTAAAGCTCATAATTCTTTTATCACCCAATGAAAATCCAATTTCAACCACCTGAAAAATAAAAGAAATAAATAAAAATTACAGATAAAAATAAAGAAAATTAGATACAAGTAAATTAGATAGCTTGAAAATTAATAACGCAAGAAAAAATAAGTCACCGGCAACGGCGCCAAAAACTTGATCGGTAAAATCACACACGTAACGCAAGCGCACGTATCGCTCAAGTAGTATAAAAATATCGATCCCATGAGGACTTAATTTCTATTATTGTTATTAATTATTGATACTATTTATTTACAGGTATCTATTTAGAGGGAGAATGGAATGATTGCTTGATTGATTGGTTGAATGTGGATTTGCTAAATAAATAAATAAAAACACAAAAGAAAATACTAAGGAAAATAAACAAAAGACACAAATATCTAGGGTTATGATTCCACACAATATTATTTAAATGATGAATTGATTTTCTTATATATGTGTAATAACTCAGTTCGCTAACCTGGAACACGAAGATATGCAAAAACCTCTGTCGATGGTCAGATGCAAACACCCAGTATAACCCAATTAATCATATGTCTATGCTAACCAAGTTACATGAATTCATTAAGATTAAGTTCCAATTGTGGCTACCCCCGCCCGACAGGTATATGTCTATCCTGTAAGGAAATCTACCTAAGAGACATTTACCCCAATGTGAGATCGTGAGCTACCGAATCTAAGGCTGAAACCTAAAATCCATTTTCCAAGTCATTTTAAGTTTACCCCATCAATCTTATTAATGGTTAGTTAACAAGAAGCATTAAGCTTAAGATTCAATAAACAAATTAGAGTATTAAACATAATATAGAGAAAATCAATTATTAAACTCGTGAATATTGTGCTTCATCACTTCCCTAGAATAAAAATAAAATGATGGGGGTTAGGGGATCTACATTTAATATTTCAAATGTAGAAATCTCACTTTATTATAATATAGAAATTGTCAGTGTTACCCATTTAAGTCAAACCAGCCATAAATGCGATGTTATTATTTGTCCATAAACCAGCCATATAGGCTGTAATCATCTGTCACCTTAAGACCGACCATATTGGCAGTGTCATATTATGTCAAATAAATAAAACTAGCCATTAAGGCGGTATCAACTTTAATCCATATTAAATTACAATTTCCATATTATAAATTAAGTGAGATTAATCTACCTTATCATATTAAAGGTTTCACCCTTCCCCGAGCGGAAATTAATTACTAAACATAAGAAAAATAAAAACACTTAAACTATTATTACTACTAAAAATAAAAATAAAAATACATTACAAAAGTACTAAATAAAACACACAAGATACAATCCTTAATTCCTATTTAAGAAACCAAGGAAAGTATGAAATTTACAAATAAAATGGCTTGGTATTTATAGGCAAAATCTTGCCTCCACCAATTTCTCCACCAAACATGCCACCAAACATGGCACCAAATATGACACCAAATCCTCCACCAAGCATGTTTGGTAGAAGTTTGACAATTGTCATTTTTATTTTATTTTATTTTATTTTATTTTTGTTTTGAAAATGACTTTAATAATTACACATAACATACTTCCGGATGTTTTATCAATTTCGGTCATGAACACTTCAGAATTCGAAATTATTATGAACTTCAAAGTTGTAGATATTTGAGTTTTCTTTAATCTGGAACTTGAATTACCTCAATCTGATATCGGAGTAGAAACGTATTTCCAAAATATGAAAATTACGCAAAGTTGAAATTTCCGAAATTGTACTTCGTTAGAACGCCATTTCAAGTTTCCAACCTCTAAAATCCAAATGTCAAGTCCAGTTTTTGCCCTTATTTGTTCCATATTTCATTCTGATTGATTCCATTGAGTCCCGATTTTATTTTATCTGCAAAATAAACTAAAACACATCAAAATATTCATAAAATTCGAGAAACTATACAAAATATTAGGTTAAAGGGGCGGTAAATATTGATATATTTTCCGCTCATCACACCCCCAAACCTAACATTTTGCTAGTCCTCGAGCAAAACAAACAGAAAATGAAATAAATACAGGAACTAATTAAACTAAGCCACTTTCGTAGGGATCACGGTTGCATTTAGCGTATGTAATAAGCCTTTAAACCCCTATGTGTCCCTAGTGGACGAGTTGCAGTCTCGTGAGAGCTTACAGTGACGATACCCACAAATGTCAATCTAATGCACACAAAAGCAAAAAGACAAAATAAAAGAGAATAAACAAGTTAGTGACTAAACAAGTGAAACTTCTTATCCAAGTTAGTAGTTGTTTTATTTCCTTCTAAATTACCAAATAAGTAATTTCTCCAATTATTTTTTGCCATTCTCCATATACACAACTAACAAGGTATTAATCAAATCATTGTATGACATTAACACTTTTTACATTGGATGCCCCATGATCATCATGTGCCATGTGTTACCCTTGCCGATTTGGTTGGGCTTGAGATGGAAACTTTCCTTGCTCTTGGACACTCAGGACATTAGTCAACTTAGAGACTTGACTCTTAATCTCCTTATTGTCTTCAACCACCTGAGTTATTAATGACTCAAACCTGTGATTAGTTTTACTCTAGGCCTCTATAAATGCTTGCACAATATCCTCTAAAGAATTTCTAAGAATGGCAGGTGTGTGATATTGGGGGGCACTATAACCTTTAGGTGGTGGTGTCTGGCTCGGCTGATGCGACTCCTACTTCCAACTAAAATTGGGATGGTTCCGCCAATTAGGATTATAAGTGTTTGAATAAGGTGTATATGGATTCTTGTACATCCATAATGTATTGCATTGTTCCTCATAGGTTTCCCTAATCTCACCATATATAGGACACTTTTGGGCCAGATGGTCAATCCCCTTGCACACAAAACATACCCATTGAGTTTCTAAATGGCCTACTGCATGCATAGTTTTGCTATCTTTGGCTATTAAGGCTCCTATCTACCTAGTTAATAGCTCAACTTATGCCTTAAGACTATCATCTTCCCTAAAGTGGTGTATGCCTATGCCAGAAGGAGTGAGGTGTGTCCTATCGGTGCTATCCATGGCATTAGGTCCAGTCCAAATGTGAGATTTCTCAGATAGGTCATTTAAGTACTTTAATACCTCATCAGGGTCTTTTCGTATAAACTCCCCATTGCACATTGTCTCAATGAATTGGCGCTCTCTATGGGTTAAACCGTCATAAAAATAGCTCACTAAGCACCAACTCTCATATCCATGGTGAGGACAACTTGCTAACATCTCTTTATACCTCTCCCATGTTTGATAAAGGGTTTCACTGTCTTTTTGGGAGAAGGTAGATATTTGTCTTTTCAAGGCATTCGTCTTATGGTGTGAGAAATATTTATTAAAGAATGTATGTGTCATCTCATCACATGATCCTATTGGTCGAGGTCTTAGAGAATACAACCAGTTTTTAGCTCCACCCTTAAGGGCAAAGGGGAAGAACTTAAGTCGTGGTTCCATACTGGGCATGGAAAGTTGCTAGGGAGACACTGTATCATTCCAGGCTTAAAATCTATATATGGTGCATTATGGGGAAACATGATACACGATGGTGTAGCTATGCGAGTTGGGTGGAGGTACTCCTCAAGAGTCCTCATAGGTGATCTCTCATATTCACTCATAATATGTGCACTAGAAGTGGAGGGTGTGGCAAAGAGATTGTCAAACAAACTCTATGAGTCTGAGTTTTCTTCTTCAGTCCTAACAAATCTACCAAACCTATCTCTACGTCGAGGCATGCAATTAAACACAAGTGAAACAAGGAACAGAACTAAAAAGAATAAACTAAAAATAAATAATTAAAAAGAAATCAAAAACTAAAATTAAAACTGAATTAAAATAGATAAAATAAATAAATAAATAAATAAATAAATAAATAAAAAAAAAATAAAATTAAAACTGAAATTGAAATAAAATAAAATAAATAAGTAAATAATAAAAACAAATTGATATGGAACGAAGTTACCGCTTTTGTTGTTGACCAAGCAAACCTGCTTCTGTTGTTTGTAAACCGTCTCCTCGGCAACGACACCAAATTTTGATTACGGCCAAAACGTACTTGCGGCTATCGCAGTATAGTTGGGGTGTCGATTCCTCAGAGAGATGGTTACAAAGAACTGATTTACTTAAACAAAATGTTAGCAGTAACTTAATTAAAAGATATAGATTGAATTGGTAATTAAAGTAAAGATTAATAAAAACAATTAAAAGATATCAATAGAGAGAGGCAGCAAAGCATCGGGAATCCCTCTTGTATCAAATTCCTATATTCAATTATTGATTCCTGTTATTACTCAATTGAAGGTTTCACATCACAAACCAACAATCAAAAGATATTCAATTCTACGCATATTAAATTCTAAGGTAATTGATGATTTATCTTCTATATGTTAACAACACACAAAGTTATCATTACGACCTATCTAACGTCGACAATATACCCCCAGACAATACTACAGCAGAAGATCAACTCATAAAATAATTTTACCAGTCACAACTGAGTTCCCCAATCACACATAGGAAAAGCATTACTGAATCTATATGCAAGTTGAATAAACACAGTCTCTGGATTCATAAATCGAAAGATAATAAAGAATAATAAACATCAATTATATTAAACATTAAAAAGTACTTAGGAATCAACAACATGAACATAAAAACTTAAATACAAGAGTTCACCCTTAGCTTTGCCTAGGAGATTAGTTCTCAATGTAGAAAAGAGATATAGCCTGGATAGATCGGAGATACGTCATGTCTGCTTGAAGTTCTTCGTTCTTCTCTCTCGAAATTGTGTTTATGGCTCTTTGATGTGCGTTTCTTTTCTTTTCTCTCTTCTTTTCTCTCTCCCTAGGGTTTTGGACGAGATGGGGTTTATATAGAGAAGTCCTGAATGCCTTATTTGTGTAAAAAAATGAACTAAGCAAAAAACCTGGAAAATGCTTCTATGTTGCGACGCGTGGCCTTTGCGTGTCGCGACGCTTGGCCGGCTTTGCAGGATAGTGATTTCTGTATTTTTGATCATCTCGCGCGCTTCTGATGCATTCTCAAGGTCCCGAAACATGTGTAATTGATTCAATCTTCATATTCCATTGCTTCATAATAATAAAACATAAAATAAACTATAATTAAGATTAAATACATGATAATTAAGTCGAGTTAGTAATGTTTAAAGTACACTTTCATGCACTTATCACCAGACAAGTCGAAGAAGAAAGCAGCTGAGGACAAATGCCACCACTGTGGCAAGATTGGACATTGGAGGCGCAACTGTCCAGACTATATAGCTTCCGTCAGACGGGAGCTAGCCTCTGTATCAGGTATGTTTATTTTCCCTATCATTGATATATATTTGGCTTGTGAAGCCATTGGTTTTGGATGGGTTTTAGATTATGCTAGTCCTACTCACATCTCCAATTCGTTGCAGGGAATGAGGGTCAGTATGATGTTTAATCTATGCAAGATGCAGCTGTGTTTTGGGAATGAAGATTCTTTATCTGTGGCAGTTGTTGGCGAATACGAGATTCGTCTATCCAGAGGCAGCATCATTATCTCCTCATTTGTATTAGATACAAAATGATATCATGTACATATTAAGAATCGTTCTATTAATATATATGATATGAATGATGTTTTGTTACAAAAATGTTCAAATTTACGTGGTCATTATATTTTGAATGCCGTTAGAGATGTTTATAAAATTGAGGATAATAAACGTAAAAGATCTGAAATAATTGATACTAAATTGTGGCATATGCGGTTAGGTCATATATGGTGCATGACGCCTAACCCAGTTGGTTAAGAATGGTCTGATTGAGAATCTAACCATAAAGTCTTTTCCAGCTTGTGAATCTTGTATTCATGGTAAAATGACCAAATCCCCATTTACTAGTGTTGGACATCGGGCCACTGACTTATTGGAGCTCGTACATAGTGATGTATGTGGTCCTATAAGTAAAACTGCTCATAGTGGTTTTTCTTACATTGTAATATTTACCGATGATTTGTTATGGTATGGTTATATTTATTTGATGAAACAAAAATCGAAAACCTTTGAAAGGTTCAAAGAATTTTGAAACAAAGTAGAAAAATAAACTGGTAAATTCATCAAATACCTTCGATAAGATCGATGCGGAGAATATATGAGTAGTGAATTCACGGAGTATCTTAAAGAGAATGTGATTCTTGCTCAATATACTCTTTCGGGTACTCCACAGCACAATGAAGTATCTGAAAGGAGAAATCAGCCTTTATTGGATATGGCCCGGTCTATGTTGAGTTTTACAGATCTATCTTACTTTTTATGGGGATATGTGTTGGGGTTTTATAGGGAATACCCAATAACGCAAAGGAACGAGGAAAATCAAAATTTTCCGATTTCAATAATTTTTCCTGGATCAATTAAATAAACTTATTTATTTAATTACCAAATACTTAAAAATTGAAATTTAACCCAATAAATAATATTTCTTGAAAATTACTGTTTGACCCCTAAACTTTGCATTTTGTTCATTTTAGTCCTCAAATTGTCAAATATAATTTTAGATGATTCCAAATCAGTTTTAAAATGATTTCCAACATGTCCAACACATCAAAATACAAATTACAAAAAAAAAATCCCCACGAAATTCCAAAATTACCGAAAATGCCCCAAGGATTCAAAATTTTACAATTAAGTCCAATCTTGTTCAAAACAAGTCAAGATCAAATTCAATCAATCCCAAATTTTATATGCATCATATAAACACCATAACACATAACATATATCAAAAGCCCCAAATTGGAATAGGTTATGAACCCTAATTTCACAAATTACTCCAATTGATCAATTTACATTAAATTGAATAAATTCATCACTTCAATCAATTCTTTAACACACCAAACAAGTCTCACCACTTGAAATAACATAAGAACAATTCTAGGTCATAAATGAGTGGCCTTAAAACTCTAGAATGACAACTTGATTACTAATTAATCAAAAGAAAGCTTAATAATTAATTATAAGCTCACTTTGTTTAATCACGCATGCAACATCTTTCAAACAAGTTCCCAACCAATTTAATTACATAATTAAATAGTATAGAAAATTCTAAGAAAAGCATGTTGAAGCCTATAAACATAGAAATAATTTTCTAGTTGAAGAAAGATGGAAATTACTTACAAAATCCAAGTTTTGATTGATGTATTTCCTTTGTTTTTCAAGTTTTCTCTCAAACTTTACTTTGTAATTTATTTTGTAACTTGTTGTTATCAAACCAAAAAGAAACAAAAAATCTTATACACTCCCTTTAAATTGTCGAGAATGTGTAGGAAATAATAACAAGATATTTTAATTTTTTTTTTCAATAAATGACTTAGTTTACTTGTTTCATTTGATCACTATAACATTTAATACAATGAAACAAGTGTAACCAATCATTCCAAGATATTTAAAAGGTAAATGATGACTAAAGAAATTTATTACTTAATTAATTGAATCATATAACATTTATATAATTAAATAATTAAATACAAATATCTTAAATATATATATATTTACATTAAATAATCAAAATACATATATCAATCATATATGTCAAATATCACAATTCGACATTTTATTAATGTGTATTTAATAAAATCAAATACTAAATACAAATACAAATACACATTAATTAAGGAAATGACTATTAGGTCTCTTTGTATGTATTTTTTGTTTAACCGTTAAACGACTTATAAATAATCAGTATTATTCATAAAAGTTGCCCTAGTGCTCTACCAGTACATTTCATTAATGAGACTCTCTAGGTTTAGGCATATCCGTCACGAAATCCAATTTCGTGTCCATAATCTACCCACCCGTAAATTATGATGAATACGGATAAACTCTCTAAACCATACAGGTCGAGGTCATGGCATACGTGTAATCCATCAGTCACAAGTATCCGGATTATTCCAGAGATATAGATACAAATGTCAAATCTCTATAGATATAATCACGTCGACGTTTCTATTAGCAATCTCTTAATAACACTTTGAACTAATTTCTACAGTGTACCACGAGCCCATGGATTTAACAGATTGCTAATTCCATATTGAATACCTATGCTCTGTACACATAACTGATGAATCCTTTCTTGACATACACAGGATATCCTGAGCATCAGTCCACACCCAACGAACAAGCGGATGTCTGATCTTAATAGATAGTTGACGTGACTGCCATCTAAGTGTGGAGGATAACTCATATATCCACAGTGATGTCTCAAGTCAAAGAATCACTATGCTCACTCAACCCGATAAGATTCTTATTGACGTTGGTGTACCATTCATTAAGAATCTTCGGTGAGTCGTTCAGTGTTTATCTACTATAAACACCTACATGTCTATACGAGTCTCCAAGACTCATGGTTCATTGAGAAACCATTAGAATCCAAGATTCTAATATATGACATGTACCAGTCTCAACAGGTGTACTTTACTGACCAAGTAGTGTAAACATTGACCAGGAACAGTCTAAGAATGACAACGTCATGATACAACTGAATGTCAGTTGCGATGCTTTTGCAACAATATCATAACTAATCATTCTAATGTCTGTTACGTCTTTACTATATATAAGAGGATGTTATATATGTTGGGGTTGGTGCTCAGAGCGCCAATTCCTGGTTGTATTTCTGTTAAATACTTCTGTAAAACATTATTATTATGAATAATATATGCAGTTTCTATAATATAATCTATTCTTTTATATGGTAAAGACGTAATGACCCTAGAATGATTAGTCATGATACAGTTGCAAAAGCGTCGCAACGGACATTGAGAAGTATCACGATGTTGTCATTCTCAGACAGTTCCTGGTCAAGGTTTACACTACTTGGTCAGTATAGTAAACCCGTTGAGACCGGTACATGTCGTATACTGGAATATATGATTCCAATGGTTTCTCAATGAACCATAAGTCTTGGAGACTAGTATAGACGTGTAGGTGTTTATAGCGGATAAACACTGAACGACTCACCGAAGATTCTTAATGGATGGTACACCAGCGTCAATAAGAATCTTCTTGGGTTGAGTAGCACTGTGATTCTTAGACTTGAGATGCCATTGTGGGCACATGAGACATCTTCTACACTTAGACGGCAGTCACGTCACCGATCTATTTAGATCAGACCTCCGCTTGTTCGTTGGGTGTAGACAGATCCTCAGGGTGTCCTATGTGTATCAAGATAGGATCCGTCAGTTCTGTGTATCAGAGCATAGGTAGTCCATATGATTAGCAATCAGATAAAACCATGGGCCCGTGGTAAGTTTAGAAGCTAGTTTCAACATTTCTTTGAGATTGCTAATAGAATAGTCTACTGGATAATCCCGATAGAGATTTGACGTTTACATCTATATCTCTGGGATTATCCGGATACCTGTGACGGAGGAATTATACATTTGCCATGACCTCGACCTGTATGGTTCAGCGAGATTATCCGTGATCGTCATAATCTACGGGTGGATAGATTATGGACATGAAATTTGATTTCATGACGGATATACCTGAATCTAGAGAGTCTCAATAATGAAACATACTCGTAGAGCACTAGAGCAACATTAATAAATAATATTGATTATTTAAAAGTCGTTTAAAGGTTAAACGCAAGATACGTGCTAAAGGGACCTGATAGTCATTTACTTAATTATTGTGTATTTACATTTAATACTTGATTAATTTAAATACACATTAATTAATAGTCAAAATGAATTATTTGACTTATATCCTAAATGAATATATATTTTTAATATTTAATGTAAATATTATACATATATTTAATATATTTGTATTTGATTAATTAATTAATTGTTTAATTGTTAAATGATTAAATTAATTAAAAATAAATATCTTACATTAGGATATTTAAAGTAAATGATTATGTTGCCTTTGTTGACTTTATATAAATATCATTAAAGTGTTATTAGATATTTATGCAAGTTGTTAACATTATTTGAAATGAAATTGAAATGAAAATTAATGATATATGTTTGTGAATTTCGGCCAAAGGCATTTTGTGCACAAGTATATATTGTTTTCATTTTTTCATTTCAAGTTAACCTAATACACTTTACAAGAAACACCATTAAAGAAAACAAAGAAGCAAGTGAAGGAGAAAAGGAAAAACTAAAGAAAAGCTTGGATTTTGTAAGTTTTTCAAACTTACTATTAGAAAGGAATTTGTTCCTTAGGATCTAGGAACATCTTGTGATGTTCTTAAGTTATTCTTTTCATTATTTCTTGTGTTTTTTGATGATGCAAATTTGGTTGAAAGTGTTGAGCATGTGTAATGAAGAAAGCTTGTAACTATTGTAGTTATAAACATTCTTTTAAGGTTTTTGAAACCATGTTGCTAATCTAGAGTTATTGACCCACTCTTAAATGACCTAGATTTGATCTTGAGTTGTTTCATTGTGTTGAGACTTGGATTGGATGGAAGAATGATGATTGAAGTAATTGATTTAATGTATTTGGTCTAATTTGTCCAATTTGAGGAAATTGAAAAATTATTGTTTTTTAACTAATTCCAAATTTAGGTTTTCATATATGTTGTGTATTTATGTGTTTATATGATGTATAAAATTTCATGTTGATTGGATATCATTTGGATGTGTCTTGAAGCATGAAAGTGCAAAATGCACAAATTGGACCCTAAGGAGGCTCTCGGCCTTGTGAAGAAATTTTGGGGATTTCGGTTGCTTTGGTGTTGTGATGTTTTGAACATCATTAGTTCATCTTAGAAATGATTTAGAATCATTCAAAATTGATTTGATCAATTTCGGACTAAAACGGACAAAAAACAAAGTAAGGGTATTTCGGTAAATTCACCTAAAATGTTTTATTGAATTTATTTTCATAATTTGATTATTGGAATATTAAATAAATATGTTTATTTAATTAATCCGAGAAAAAGTTTTGAAATCTGAAAATCGGATTTTCACCGCTTCCGCTGTGTTACCGGACTCACCCCCTAAACAACCCCTACAAAATGGTATCAGAGCTTTTCTTTATTTAGGCCACCTAAAGTGATTAGCCTTCATTGAATCAATGTTTAATCATGTTTTCTTGACTTTGTGCATGCTTATTAGGATCTAAACTGGTTAGATTTAGGGTGTATGACACTTAGCGGAAAATCCCTAATAATAAGGTTTAAATGTAATTATGTAATTGATGCATGTTATATGGTCCGTCTTGTCAATACGGTTTATGAATATCTCTTTGTGACTACATCCGAGACCGTGCCTCTGCTGTGAGGGGTGTAGCCGATAAAGATTTATTTATACCGAAGTATATCAGATACTAGATAAATTCAAGCGAAAGCGGAATTCTGAACGTGCCCTAGCTGTCAGGATTATGTAAGTAACTTGAGTTTATCATTGGCGAGTTTAACCTTGGTACGTCTCCTTGTGGGCCTGCCTTCGCATCGACAATGAGAAACGGCCAGGACCGGGTATTAGGAGTCATTAGTGAATGATTGACAAATGAGTTGTCTACCTGATGAATATACGTAGGCGAGACCGGCCTCTGCTGTGATCCGAAATATATTCACGGGATCCACTTTTCACTATTAGTATTTAATTTAATTATTAAATATTTGTATTCTGTTTGGGGATTACAGTATTGCATGATTTAGTGGGAGGGGCATATTAGATTAAAAATCCATGATCTAGTTTATGCTTGATATTATATGAAACTGCTTAATTTCGCTAACCGTTTTTCGTGATCTATATGATAGATTGGCGATGGCGGGACAATCCACAAATCAGTTTGCGCGTATGCTTGATGCGAACAAACTGAAAGGCGCTGAGAACTTTGCAACTGGGAATTGGATTGAGGATTGTCCTCGATTCCGAAAATGCTGGGTTATGTTCTTGAGGGTCCGTTGCCCTTGCAGTGGGTGCGGATGCTTCGGAGGAGGAACGCCAAGTTTTTGAAACTTGGAAGGATGATGATTTAAGGGTAAATCATACATCCTTAGTTCACTGTCTCCGAAACTCAAGCAACAGTTTATGGGTATGTTAGATTCCTATAGTATGATGACGCGATTGAGACAATCGTTTGAGAACCAAGAACAAGTTATTGTTCACAAAGTCGCCATGGAACTGTTCCATGCGCATCGGGATGAGGGACAGAGTGTCAGCCCACATGTTCTTCAGATGATCGATTTGATCGATCAATTGAGGCAACATAATCTCATCTTGAATGACATTCTCGGTAGGAGTGTCATTCTTGGTTCACTGCCAGCTTCATTTCGCCAGTTCGTGATGTACTTCAACATGCACGGGACTGTCTGTACCTACCAGGAGCTACATATGATGTTGCTCACAGGCAGAAGAGGACCTTAAGAAGGGAGTACCGACTCGCCCTCCTAGAACTACTTCTCTTTCGGCTTCTTCCCAAGGATGGTCCAAGGGAAAAGACAAAAAGGCAAGAAGAAGAAGAAGGCTTTTGGTCCTCAACAACAGGCGAAGATTGCAAAGCCCAAAGGGCTTCTGAGACAAATGCCACCACTGCGGCAAAGTTGGGCACTGGAAAAGGAACTGTCCTGATTACATTGCCCAGTGAGGAGAGACAGAGCATCTACATCAGGTACTTTTTTATTTTTCCAGTTATTGATTTATCTTTGGCTTGTGAAGCCGTTACTCCCATCTGGTGATTTTAGATTCTGCTTGTCCCATTCACATTTTGCAATTCATTGCAGGTGCTGAAGGAAAGTAGGAGGCTGAAGCCCGGAGATGCAGTTGCGGTCGGGAGTGGAGACTCTTTGGATGCAGTTGCAGTTGGGAGTATGGGAGATCTCATTGCCGAATGGGACACTTTTTATATGACTGTCATTTTGGTACCGGGATGTGTCGCTAATATTATATCACTTTTTGTATTAGATACAGAAGGCTTTTGTATTAATATTAAGAATAGTTTTTTGTATTTATATGATAAAAATAATATTCAGATCCTTAGTTGTCCAAACCAGCATGGTCATTATACATTGCAAACTTCAAAAGATATTTTAAATACTGGAGTTAATAAACGTAGTTTACCTGTAATTAATAATACTGAACTTTGGCATATGAGACTTGGTCACATTGGCGTTAAACGCCTTACCCAATTGGTTAGGAATGGTTTAATATCAGATCTTACCATTGAATCCTATCCAACTTGTGAATCATGTATTCAGGGTAAGATGACCAAAGCCCCATTTTCTGGTGTTGGACACCGCGCCACTAACTTACTACTGGAACTCGTACATTCTGATGTATGTGGTCCACTAAGTCAAACTGCTCACAGTGGTTATTCGTACTTCGTTACCTTACCGATGATTTATCACGGTACGGTTATGTGTATTTGATGCGACATAAATCGGAAACCTTTGAAAAGTTCAAAGAGTTCCGAAGTGAAGTAGAAAAACAAACTGGTAAATATATTAAATGCCTTCGATCAGATCGAGGCGGTGAATATATGAGTGGTGAGTTCATGGATTATATGAAGGAGAATGGGATTCTCGCTCAATATACTCCTCCAGGTACACCACAGCACAATGGTGTATCTGAAAGGAGAAATCGGACTTTATTGGATATGGTCCGATCGATGTTGAGTTTCACAGATTTGCCATATTACTTATGGGGCTTACTGTCTCTTAACAGCCGCACATCTTTTGAATAAGATTCCTTCAAAGGCGTTCCTACGACACCGTATCAGATATGGTTCGGTAGGAGACCAAATCTTAATTATATTAAGGTTTGGGGTTGTCCTGCCTATGTCAGGTAACTCAGCAAAGTAAGCTTTCGCCTCGAGGGCAAAAGTTTAGGTTTGTTGGATATCCCTCGAACACAAGGGGATATCTGTTCTATGATACCGAGTATCGAAATGTGTTCGTAGCTCGCTTCGCAAAATTTCTAGAAGTAGAATTTTTGTCAGAAGGTGGTGATCATAGACAGGTTGAGCTTGATGAAGTCCAACCTGAAAACAACGAACCAACGGAGGAACCTGAAGTTCAAGTAGATGAAGGACCTTCAACACACACACTCCGTAGGTCGGAAAGGGTATCTAGACCTCCTGAACGCTTGTATTTGATACAAGAAAAGAGTCTGGATGTTCTCTTAGTTGAAGAGACAGATCCTTTCACCTATAGAGAATCGATGTTGGACATCGACTCCGTGAAATGGCAAAGTGCCATGAAATCCGAGATAGACTCAATGCATGAAAATCAAGTTTGGGACTTGATTCCGCTTCCCGAAGGAATTGTTCCTATCGGTTGTAAATGGGTTTACAAGAGGAAGCGCGGGCCTGACGGTAAGGTTGAAACTTACAAGGCCGACTGGTAGCAAAAGGTTACACGCAGCGACCTGGCGTCGACTACGATGAAACTTTTTCGCCGGTAGCAATGCTTAAGTCTATCTGGATTTTGCTTTCTATAGCTTGCGTATCATGACTACGAGATTTGGCAAATGGATGTCAAAACGGCTTTTCTAAATGGATTTCTTGATGAAGAAATCTATATGGAACAGCCGGAAGGTTTCACATCCAACGAAACCTCGGGCATGGTATGTAAGCTTAAGAAGTCCATTTATGGACTTAAACAAGCTTCACGAAGTTGGAATCTTCGATTCGATGAGATTATTAGATCGTCTGGTTTTCTCAAGAATTCGGAAGAATCATGTGTGTATCAGAAGGCCAGTGGGAGCATGGTCGTATTTTTAGTCCTATATGTTGATGACATCCTAATCATTGGGAATGATTTAGGTATGTTGCAAAGCGTCAAAGCGTACCTCTGTAAGAATTTCTCCATGAAGGACCTGGGAGAAGCTTCCTATGTTTTAGGGATAAAACTCTATAGAGATAGACAAATGAGGCTGATTGGGTTATCCCAATCAACGTACGTAGATAAGATCTTGGAACGGTATAGCTTTGGTAACTGTAAGACAGCAAACATACCGTTCAGACATGGGATTCATCTTTCCAAGAAGATGTGTCCACAAACAGAAGATGAGAAGGTTAGAATGTCTAACCAACCTTATGCTTCGTGTTTGGGTAGCATAATGTATGCCATGTTATGTACGAGGCCTGATATCAGTTTCGCTGTTAGCGTAACTAGTCGATATCAGTCCAATCCAGGTAATGACCATTGGATGGCCATTAAACATATCCTAAAGTATCTTAAAGGTACTAAGGATAAGTTGATTATATATGGAGGAAACGAACTGCAGGTTAATGGGTATACAGACTCCGATTTCCAATCGGATCTCGATGATAGAAAGTCTACATCTGGATTTGTCTTTACCCTTAACGGAGGTGCAGTTTGTTGGAAGAGTTCCAAACAGGGATCGACAGCTGATTCCACCACTGAGGCGGAATATATTGCAGCTTCTGAAGCTGCAAAAGAGGCTGTGTGGATAAAGAACTTTATCACAGAATTGGGAGTTGTCCCAAGTATCGAGAATGCGATTCCGTTATACTGTGATAATACTGGAGCCATTGCGCAAGCAAAGGAACCGAGGGCGCATCAGAAGTCGAAGCATGTGGAACGCAAGTACCACATCATTCGAGAGATCGTGTCGCGAGAGGATAGTCTGTGCAAGGTACCGAGTGAAGATAATGTAGCAGACCCGCTGACGAAGGCCATACCTCCGAAGTTGTTTGATAAACACGTGGAGTCGATGGGTATTAGATACAATCGATATTGCACTAGAGCAAGTGGGAGATTTTGTTGGGGTTGGTGCTCAGAGCGCCAATTCCCGGTTGTATTTCTTTTAAATACTTCTGTAAAACATTATTATTATGAATAATATGCAGTTTCTATAATATAATCTATTCTTTTATATGGTAAAGACGTAATGACCCTAGAATGATTAGTCATGATACAGTTGCAAAAGCGTCGCAACGGACATTGAGAAGTATCATGACGTTGTCATTCTCAGACAGTTCCTGGTCAAGGTTTACACTACTTGGTCAGTATAGTAAACCCGTTGAGACCGGTACATGTCGTATACTGGAATATATGATTCCAATGGTTTCTCAATGAACCATAAGTCTTGGAGACTAGTATAGACGTGTAGGTGTTTATAGCGGATAAACACTGAACGACTCACCGAAGATTCTTAATGGATGGTACACCAGCGTCAATAAGAATCTTCTTGGGTTGAGTAGCACTTGTGATTCTTAGACTTGAGATGCCATTGTGGGCACATGAGACATCTTCTACACTTAGACGGCAGTCACGTCACCGATCTATTTAGATCAGACCTCCGCCTGTTCATTGGGTGTAGACAGATCCTCAGGGTGTCCTATGTGTATCAAGATAGGATCCGTCAGTTCTGTGTATCAGAGCATATGTAGTCCATATGATTAGCAATCAGATAAAACCATGGGCCCGTGGTAAAGTTTAGAAGCTAGTTCTAAACATTCTTTTTGAGATTGCTAATAGAATAGTCTACTGGATAATCCCGATAGAGATTTGACGTTTACATCTATATCTCAGGGATTTATCCGGATACCTGTGACGGAGGAATTATACATTTGCCATGACCTCGACCTGTATGGTTCAGCGAGATTATCCGTGATCGTCATAATCTACGGGTGGATAGATTATGGACATGAAATTTGATTTCATGACGGATATACCTGAATCTAGAGAGTCTCAATAATGAAACATACTCGTAGAGCACTAGAGCAACATTAATAAATAATATTGATTATTTACAAAGTCGTTTAAAGGTTAAACGCAAGATACGTGCTAAAGGGACCCGATAGTCATTTACTTAATTATTGTGTATTTACATTTAATACTTGATTAATTTAAATACACATTAATTAATAGTCAAAATGAGTTATTTGACTTATATCCTAAATGAATATATATTTTTTGTTTTTAATATTTATGTAAATATTATACATATATTTAATATATTTGTATTTGATTAATTAATTAATTGTTTAATTGTTAAATGATTAAATTAATTAAAATATAAATATCTTACATTAGGATATTTAAAGTAAATGATTATGTTGCCTTTGTTGACTTTATATAAATATCTTAAAGTGTTATTAGATATTTATGCAAGTTGTTAACATATTTTTGAAATGAAATTGAAATGAAAATTAATGATATATGTTTGTGAATTTCGGCCAAAGCCATTTTGTGCACAAGTAATATTGTTTTTTCATTTTTTCATTTCAAGTTAACCTAATACACTTTACAAGAAACACCATTAAAGAAAACAAAGAAAGCAAGTGAAGGAGAAAAGGAAAAACTTAAAGAAAAGCTTGGATTTTGTAAGTTTTTCAAACTTATTATTAGAAAGGAATTTGTTCCTTAGGATCTAGGCAATATCTTGTGATGTTCTTAAGTTATTCTTTTCATTATTTCTTGTGTTTTTTGATGATGGAAATTTGGTTGAAAGTGTTGAGCATGTGTAATGAAGAAAGCTTGTAACTATTGTAGTTATAAACATTCTTTTAAGGTTTTTGAAACCATGTTGCTAATCTAGAGTTATTGACCCACTCTTAAATGACCTAGATTTGATCTTGAGTTGTTTCATTGTGTTGAGACTTGGATTGGATGGAAGAATGATGATTGAAGTAATAGATTTAATGTATTTGGTCTAATTTGTCCAATTTGAGGAAATTGAAAAATTATTGTTTTTTAACTAATTCCAAATTTGGGGGTTTTCATATATGTTGTGTATTTATGTGTGTATATGATGCATATAAAGTTTCATGTTGATTGGATATCATTTGGATGTGTCTTGAAGCATGAAAGTGCAAAATGCACAATTGGACCCTAATGGAGGCTCTCGGCCTTGTGAAGAAATTTTGGGATTTTGTTGCTTGGTGTTTTGATGTTTTGAACATCATTAGTTCATCTTAGAAATGATTTAGAATCATTCAAAATTGATTTGATCAATTTCGGACTAAAACGGACAAAACACAAAGTAAGGGTATTTCGGTAAATTCATTCACCTAAAATGTTTTATTGAATTTATTTTCATAATTTGATTATTGGAATATTAAATAAATATGTTTATTTAATTAATCCGAGAAAAATTTTTGAAATCTGAAAATCGGATTTTCAACCGCTTCCGCTGCGTTACCGGACTCACCCCCTAAACAACCCCTACAATATATAGAAACTGTTTATTTTATTCATAATGAAATGTTACATAAGTATTTACAGGGGGAATACATAATAAAATTGGCGCTCTGAGCACCAACCCTAATAAATTCTCCCACTTGCTCTAGTGCCAATATCGATTATATCTAATACCCATCGACTCCATATGTTTATCAAATAACTTCGGAGGAATGGCTTTGGTAAGCGGGTCTGCTACATTATCTTAACTCGATACCTTGCACACGATAATGTCCCATCGCGACACAATCTCTCGAATGATGTGGTACTTTTGTTCCACATGCTTTGACTTATGATGTGATCTTGGTTCATTTGCTTGCTCAATGGCTCTATTATTATCATAGTATAACGAAATCAGATTCTCGATACTGGGGACTACTCCCAATTTTGTGATAAAGTTCATAACCCATATAACTTCCTTTGCAGTTTCAGAAGCTATAATATATTCTGCCCTTTTGGTGGAATCAGCTGTTGACCCCTGTTTGGAACTCTTCCAATAAACTGCACCTCCGTTAAGGGTAAACATGAATCCTGATGTAGACTTTCTATTATCAGGATCCGATTGGAAATCAGAATCTGTATACCCATTAACTTGAAGTTCGTTTCCTCCATATATAATAAACTTATCCTTAGTACCTTGAAGATACTTGAGGATATGTTTAATGTCCATCTAATGGTCATTTCCTGGATTGGACTGATACATGCTGGTCACACTAACTGCGAAGCTAATATCAAGTCTTGTACATAACATGGCATACATGATGATGCCTAAACATGAAGCATAATGCTGATTAGACATTCTAATCTTCTCATCTTCTGTTTGTGGACACATGTTCTTTGAAAGATGTAAGCCATGTCTGAATGGTATGTTTGTTGTCTTATAGTTACCAAAATTATACTATTCTAAGATCTTATCTATATACGTTGATTGGGATAACTCGATAAGCTTCCTTTCTATATCTCTATAGAGTTTTATGCCTAAGACATAACAAGCTTCACCCAGGTCTTTCATGGAGAAATTCTTACAGAGGTAAGCTTTGAAGCCTTGCATCATCCCGATATCATTCCCAATGATAAGGATGTTGTCAACATAGAGAATTAAAATTACCACCATACTCCTACTAGCCTTCTTATACACACATGATTCTTCCGAATTCTTGAGAAAACCAGACAATTTGATTATCTCGTTGAATCGAAGATTCCAACTTCGTGAAGCATGTTTAAGTCAATAAATAGACTTCTTAAGCTTGCATACCATGCCCGAGTTCTCGCTGGATGCAAAATCCTCTAGCTGTTCCATATAGATTTCTTCATCAAGAAATCCAGTTAGAAAAGCTATTTTGATATCCATTTGCCAAATCTCGTAATCATTGTATGCGACAATAGACAACAAAATCCTTATAGACTTTAGCATCGTAACTGGTGAAAAAGTTTCATCGTAGTCGACACCAGATCGTTGCGAGTAACCTTTAGCTACCAGTCGGGCCTTAAAGGTTTCAACCTTTTCGTCAGGCCCTCGCTTCCTTTTGTAAATCCATTTACAACCGATAGGAACAATTCCTTCAGGAAGCGATACCAAGTTCCAAACTTGATTCTCATGCATTGAGTCTAACTCGAATTTCATGGTGTCTTGCCACTTCACGGAGTCGATGTCCAACATCGATTCTCTATAGGTAAAAGAGTCAGTCTATTCAACTAAGAGAATATCGAGACTCTTTTCTTTTATCAAATACAAGTGTTCAGGAGGTCTAGATACCGTTTGTGACCTACAAAGTGTGTGTGTTGAAGGTTCTTCATCTTCTTGAACTTTAGGTTCCTTCGTTGGTTCATTGGTATCAGGTTGTACTTCATCAAGTTCAACCAGTCTATGATGACCGCCTTTAGACAAAAATTCTATCTCTAGAAATTTTACGAAGCGAGCTACGAACACATTTCGATGCTCGATATCATAGAATAAATATCCTTTTATATTTGAAGGATATCCAACAAACCTAAACTTCTGCCTTTGAGGCAAAAGCTTATTATGCAGAGCCATCCTGACGTATGCATGACAGCCCCAAATCTTAACATCACTAAGATTCGGTTTCCTACCGGTCCATATCTCATACGGAGTCGTAGGAACAACTTTAGAAGGAATCTTATTCAGAAGATGAGCGGCAGTTAAAAGAGCATAACCCCATAAGTAATAGGGAAAATCTGTATAACTCAACATCGATCGGACCATATCCAATAATGTCCGATTTCTCCTTTCTAACACTCTATTGTGCTATGGACTACCTGTAGGAGTATATTGAGTGAGAATCTCATTCTCCTTTAAATAATAAGTGAACTATCCACTCATATATTCACTACCTCGATCAGATCAAAGACATTTAATAAATTGAGCAATCTTTTTTTCTACTTCATTTCAGAATTGAACTTTTCAAAGATTTGTGATTTATGTTTCATCAGATAACATAACCGTACCGTGACACATCATCGGTAAAGGTGATGAAGTATGAAAAGCCACTGTGTGTAATCTGACTCATAGGACCACATATATCAGAATGTACGAGTTCTAATAAGTCAGTGGTTGGGTGTCCAACACCCGAAAATAGTGCTTTGGTCATTTTACACCTAATGTAAGATTCACAAATTGGATAAGGGTCAATGGTGAGATCATGTATCAAACCATTCCTAACCAACTGGGTTAGGCGTTTCACGCTTATATGACCCAACCTCATGTGCCACAGTTTAGTATTATTTATATCAGATTATTTACATTTATAAGTTCCACTATTAAAGATATATTGTGAGGTATGTTGGACAATTATGACCCATAGCGTCACTATTTGTACAGATCATGGTGTTGTTGTACAAATTAACTATGTGACAAATGAGATTGCACTTTTATCATTTGTGATTAGATCACCTAGATATATAAATGATGAGAGGTCCCTATGATTTGTTCCTGGACAGAGAATGATATGAGACGGTATCAGTCCACAAAGGATAAATCATTAAATATCCCTAGTCAGAGTATTATCGAGATTGGACATCGATAAATAGGTAAAAGACTAGTATTACACTTGTGCGCGTTTGTGAGGGCACAACGGCATAGTTCTCATATATTTGGGTATAGGATACTCATGCAAGTGTAATAGGAGGTTGTGTTTTACCGATGGTACGGGAAACAGCTTCGCTTTGGATAGACCCCCGCGGAATCCCATTGGTAGTATGACTATGTGTCTATGGGAGTCTGCAATCAGGGTAGGTGTATTTGGTCTTAACCTGAGACTTGCACCGCTAATGCTTAAGACAATCAATATACTTTAGTTGAGGTCGTCCAGGGCTTTAACAGGTTCTGTGTACGCCAATGCATGGTATATTGAGAATCGTAGTATGTTGGGTATGATGTTAAGACGGAAGTATCACTCCAGTCATATGGAGATGATGGTCACATAGGATACGGAACTTTTTCTCTTAAATGCTCGAGCTATCGGGATATTATGACTAGGTCATGTATATCCAATTATAGAGACTAGTTGCCAGACATCCGATATGTGCTTCGTACGGGGCAGACACAATTCCAGCCCCAGGCCTAGCACATGATCATTCGATGCTGGACAAAAATACGCAATACTTCGGTATACTATGCTTGATATAGATCTAATATTCCTATAAGGATATTTCTGGAGAATTGGGTAGGCATGGCGCTTTGCTAGAAGCCAACCTTGTCTTGTAAATCGGTACAAATGTAGTACGAGGTACTTACGTGTTCGGATAGACCGACGACCGTATTTACTGCCAACATATATGGGGATCTCATGGGTCGCTTCCCAAAGATTCACCGATGATGTATGACTCGCACTTTATTAATCTGGGATTAATTAGAAGAGAGAGAAAATTAATCTGGGATTAATTACTGAGATATTTTATCTGGGATAAAATATTAATTAAAGAGAGAGAACGATTAATTTGGAATTAATCAATAAAATAATATATTCGATATATTATACGAAATTGGATTTCGACGCAGAATTAAAATTAGATTTTATTTGGGTGAACGAATTAATTTAGAATTAATTCGTTAGCGACGTGAATAGTGATTTCGCTAGGAGTAATCATTTAATTACGTCGCAACGAAAAATTCGTTAATTTAGAATTAGCGAACCCGAGCCCGAGATTATTTACCGAGCGCATTCGCATTTCGAATTCGAGTGCGGCACGCAAGTCAAATCGAGCGTCAAATCGCAAGTCACATCAAGCGTCAAATCACATGTCACTTGAGTGAGTGATGTGACAATTTGATTGATTGATTTGAGTGATTGATGTGGTAGTTGAAAAGCATTAATTGCTTTTTGCTTTTTGACTTTTAATTATTGTAAATGGTTTTTGTTATTTGATTTTTTAGAAAATCAAATAAATATATAAACTATTTCTTTTTCTCTCTCCACTTACCTTGACATTCGGTCTTCTCTTTTCCCTCCACTCTCTCACACGGCTTTGAGCCGTTCTTCTTCTTCTCCTAAAGTTTCTGGTTTTGCCGAATTAAAAGAGAAGCAAGAAACAATTTTTGTTGCAAAAATCAAGTGCTAGCACACACCATGAGTCTTCCTAAGGTGATAGGGCAGTGAACTCTTGAGCTTGGAATCATTTTGGAGCTTGAAGCTTGGAGCTTCCATGGAGTCATCCATGGCCGATCATGGAGGAACCAACAAGCATCAAAACCGAGCACCCCACTGCAGTACAAGGACGCCACTGCCGCGAGTTTGAGAAGCTTGAAGGTTCGTGTTCTTCGCGTCGCAAGATCCGGTCAATGTGAGTATATTCTGCACCTCCTTTGATGTATTCATGCGTTTTTCTTACTTGATTTCATGATCTTGGGACCTAATTAGAAACCAACAATGGTATCTATGAGCTTTGATCAAGCTTGAAAAAGTTAGGGTTTGAAATTGGGTAAAATCAATTGAAGCATGATTTGGTTAAATTGATTGATTAAGTATGCTTGTATGTTGATTAATTGAAGTTGTGCATGATCAATTTCATGAAATTTGATTGGATCAAGTTTTCCCCAATTTTTGGGTATGGCCGAAAATTGTAAGCCCTAATATCTTGGTATTTTTTGTTTTTTGATCATTGGATGACTTAAAACAATTGGGTAAAGTTGATTTGAGGTTTAATTGGATTGAATTTTGAATTGGACAATTTTCCCCAAATTAAAGGCTTGGCCGAAAACTTGTTGATTTTGAAATTCATGGTGTTTTTTTTATTTTAATTCATTGGATGAGTTGAATTGATTTGGGAAATGATGATTGTGGATTCAATTGGATTGAACCGAATCAGAAAGAAAAACCCTATAATTGCCGAGAATAAAGAAGCATGAAATTCGGTTTGATTTTGATTAAATTGTGTTGGACACTATTTGATGTTAAAGTGCATGATTAATTAGGCTAATTAATGTTTTAGAAATGTTAATTGGGTAATTAATTGTGTATTACACTTATGATAATTAATTGTGGAATTTGGAATTTTATAAGTTAATTAATTGGGCTTGAAATTGGATTTGGCCCTTATAGGTTGTAATTGGGCTTTTGGGCTTGGTTGTACCAAGTAAGGTTTAGGCTAATTTGGTTGGATCCAATTGGGCCCAAAATCGCATCCATAAAGTCCAATTATGACTTAATGGACCTTAATTATTTAATTGGGCCTAATGGGCCAGAATTGATTTATGGGCTTATGGGGTAAATCTCGGATTGGACCTTGGTTATCGGTTTGACCCGAGTTGACCAAAAGTCCACGCCTTAAAGAAATTAATTAAAAGCCCATTGGTCTTTAATTAAATAAACATTGGATGTTAATCGGGCTTTGAGACCTGTTGCGATTAAATTTGGAATTTAAGTCGTAAAAGTTCATTATTAAAGTGTAATATTTAATTTGGAATTAAATAGTGAATTAGTATTAAATACAAATTGAATTGGATTTAATTTTGTAGTTTAATTTAATTCAAGAATTCGTACATTAAGTACTTATTCGCAAAACGAGTTTGACTCGAGAAAAATCAAATCGTTGTTTGAACATTGGATGATCACTAATTATCAGATTAATTAATTGGATTAGATTGATTGATAACATGCTTGTGTGAATACATGGTTGCGATGCATGAATGATGTAATCGGATGGATATTAGTCGGGTGGGGACAATTTTGGAAATTGTAATAAATTTGATTTATTAATTGGACCTGCGTCTCCAGCCTTATCACCTTTATACTCTTTGTATTCTCTTCTCACCTATTCCCCTCAATGTAAATGAGGTTTCTTTAGAAGTGTAGTGTAACGGGTAGAAGTAAATACATGTGCTAGTTGGAGAGAGAAAATGAGAGATTTGATCTAGGATCAATGTAAAGTATCCATCCGCATATCATTATTATTTTACATATGCGTTTTATTATGTGTTTAGAATGCATGTTTAAGGGTGTATGATAATGAGACCTTAACAAAGTAATAAAATTGGTTGCCAATTTGCACGCGAAAAACCCTCGCTTAATATAAGCGTCTTTCCTTCCATTGAGTGATTCTCACTCAAGATCCGAGACGGCATTGGTTTGTTGGCCAAAGTCAGGCCTTTGTCTGTCGAAGATGTGTTTGAATCACGAAGGCTTTGTTCCATATCAGTGTCTTGTCCAAGTTGTGGTTTGTTGGCCAAAGTCAAGACCACTTCTTGTCCATCGACATTGATTACGAAGCTTTCCATGGTCAATGGGTCGCGCTTGACTGGGATCACTAAGTTTGTTGTGCCAAAGCCAAGGCTTAGTTGATTCAAAGGAAAAAGGTTAGGTAATACATTGGATGTATTGGCATATATAAGATATATGTTTCGGACTTTGGACGTCCCCCTACCGGATCTAGGAATTGGATTGGATCCAATTGATCTTAGAGATCTACCTAGTTAATTATCATACAATTTTTTGGCCAAAGTCAAGATTGTGTGATATTTAACGGGATCCTAGCCACTAGGAAACACGGTTTCCCGAGTACTCGACAGAGGGTTAGAGGCTCGCCGAAAAATAGTGGGAGGCAAGAATTGAATTTGCAATATTCGTTTAATTACTTGTCCATACGCGCTCATCATAATTATTTCATCGTTAGATTAAATGTTAGTTGGACTAATATTTAAATTGTTGTTTTAATAAGCAGTTGGACTGTATTATAGTTGATTATATAATTGGATTATAGTAATCAATATATTTGAATTAATTAATTTCATTTACAGTTGATTTTATAATTGGATTATAGTAATCAATGTAATTGAGGTTAATTGATTTAAATTATATTTGATTGTATAGTTGGACTATAATAATCAATATAATACATAGTACCACAAATCGTTGATTAAATAGTTGGACTATTAGAATCAAGATAAAATTGAAAGATTGACATTTAAAACATAATCCTGGGGAAAATGTGTTTAAATGGTTTAATTTTCAAAATGGGAATAAAATTTCAGGATGGTCCTGGAAACTAATAAGTTAGTTTATTTGATAAAATAACGTATTATGCCTAAAGCCCGGAGTTAAGCAAATAGTAGAGCATGATCTTTGGAAGATCATGTAATGATAACTTTAGTGCTTAATCCATTATACTTGTCAAGTAGACTCCTTAATTTCTGAATCAGAACTAAGGATTAGATCCTTAAAGTATGATACTGAAATTGAAGGATCTTCATAAATCTATATTAGATTTTAGAAGTACTAAAATTGCAATTAATAAATAATCTTGGAGAATTAATGACTAATCTCGAGGAGATAAAGTCAATGTTTGCAATAAGGCAAGTAGCGCAAGGCGCACCTTACTTTGATATTCTAGAAACCCGAGGCTTGGCCAAAGGCTATTGGAATGTTGAAAAGGGCAAAGGCAAAATCATTATAATCTCTAGGAAGATAAAAGCATATCCCAGAAGGAATTGAAGACGAGCAAGGCTCTGACTTCAAAAATGATTGTCATAATTATGTTCACAACTAGTATTAAAATTGGATTTTAAATACTTAGTGTGGTACATAAATATGTATTGATGTTCAGAATCTGTTTTGAACAGGATACTGACTTCTATTGAGATTAATTTGCGAATTGAAAACGGGACGAAAGTTGCTGTTTTAACCGTAGATACCTGAATTTAGGAACTACCTTAGGGTATGTACTTAAATTAGGAAACTGTTATAATGTAACTAGTTTGACTAGATACATTATCTCTATATCAGTGTTTAACCCGCTACAGGTGAACCTTTATATTCTAGAACACTAAAGTGTTTTATTATATAAAGATGATATTGAGATAAACACATTAGATGTGAATAACAGAATTTATATTTTGAATATAAATATATCTCAAATATATAACATGACAAATAAATAGCTCAAACTGATTTGATCAATTAAGAAACTAATTGTGGCATAGTTTTTAGAGACACTATTAAACAAGAATCGTATATCCACACTTTCGAAGATTGGGTACTAAGACTAATTTGATTCTATTCAAAGAAAGTCTACGAATCTAGTTTTTTGGGCAAAGTGCCTAAAACACTATTTACTTGGTAAAAGTGTAAATGCCACCGACCTGTAAGCCCTAGTTCATAGTGAAGAAAGTGGGCCCATGTCTAGCTAGGCTAGATGTGGATATGAATATTTCGTGACCTATACGGATGTGGCATCGCGTTATGGTTGTGTGTTTCTTTTGAAGAACACAAATCGGAAACTTTTAGAGTTTCGACACGAAATAGACAAACAGATCGGCTAAAGTATTAAACCGTCATGGTAAGACTGTAATGGAAAATACTTAAGCAATAAGTTTCTCATATACTTGAAAGAGTATAGTATTCTTTCAATGAGGACTCCTCCCGGAACACGTCAGTTTGACGGTGTGTCCGAACAGGATTAATCGAATTTTGTTAGACATGATAAGGTTAATCACGAGTCGCTCTGAGCTACCATTTCCTTCAACGGATAAGCATTTACAGTGCAGAACTTATTTAGAATAAGGTTCCATTAAAATCTGGTTGACAGATATCATATTAGATATGAACGGGAAAAGAAACCAGGTTTCACATTCCTGAATATTTGGGTATGCCAGGCATACGTTTGGATGATACCAAACAAGAACCCAAATTGGATAAGTGCCAAATGTAGGTTATCCTAGGGATACCATAAGTATTGTACTTATACACCTCACAAGAGAACAATTAGATTGTTGCTCACCATGCGGTTTTCCTGAAGGAATACCAATATGCAGTGGTAAGTGGGAGGATAGTCTAACTCGATGAAAATCAGAGTAATAAGATTCAAGGCGCCGATCCTAATGGAACACAAATAGTTCATCAAGGATGAAACTATAACATTAATCTTCTAATACACATGAACCACGTATGTCGGTGAGAGTCAGAAAACAACCTGGGGTATGGGTTTCTGATCTCACCTCATAAAGATGTCTATCTTTTGAGGAATACCAACTGACTACGTATAAGAAAGTGATACAAGGTATCGACTCCCTATTATGGCAAAGTGTCATGATATCCGAATTGGATTCCATGTAAATCAACACGTTTGGATACTAGTTGATGTACCATAAGGCATTGTGCCTACTGGTACTATATGTCTTCAAGGAAGACATACATGGATGACAACATACCAATGTATAAAGCTAGGCTTTTAACGGAAAGGTATCGTCATCAACATTATGTTGATTACGATTCAACCTTTTACCTGTTGCCACGGTAAATCCATTTGGATAATGCTTGTTATTCGATCCATGATTGGATTGAAGCAAGCATTAGGTTCTTGGAAATCGTTTTGATGTAATCATAAAGGTATATGATTAATTCAAAACGAAAATGATTCTTTGTATATAAGAAGGTTAGTGGGAGCGCACTGACAGTGGTTGTCCTATAAAATAATGATAATACGTCATTTCTTGGAAATGATATTCCCATAAAATAACTATCGACGAAAGCTTGGCTTTCGAAATACTCTCCGAGAAACCGTACATTGAAAAATGTACGCGACCTGGTGTCTCATATGCTTTGAGCATATGGATTCACAAACAGGCCAATCCGAGTGATAGTCACTAGATTGATGTTAAGAACATCCGTTAGTATCTTAGAGAACTAAGGATGCTGTCTTAATCTATGGAGAATGAGAACTTGAAATGACTGGGATCACTGTAGCAAGTTTCCTATAAACGATAAAGACGACTAAAAGTCGCAAAAGGTGCTATACAGTTTGAATAACAGTACAGTGAGCTGGAAATCTTACAAGCAAGATACTGTTACCAAATAAACAACAAATGCGGGTTAATTGCAGCAGCTGAAGCAGCAATAGAAGCCATCTGGGTCAATAACAAATCTAATTAGATTAGATATATTCTGTTAGCAGCTGAGCTAGGCGTCAACACAGGCTAAAGAATTAATGGTCTCATCAACGATCCAGATACATACTTTGATATTCATCTGATTCGTTCGGATCATACATCGTGGCGATGTGATGATCGAATAAATCGCATCAAGATATATTCATACAAATCCGCTGACGAAAGCCTTTTCTCAGCAATTTGAGCCAACCGTACATAGTTCGGGTGTCAACACTCGAGTGAGTGGCTATAGGCCAAGTGGGACATTGTTGGACAATTATGACCCATAGCATCACTATTTGTACAGATCATGGTGTTGTTGTACAAATTAACTATGTGACAAAGGAGATTGCACTCTTATCATTTGTGATTAGATCACCTAGATATATAAATGATGAGAGGTCCCTATGATTTGTTCCTGGATAGAGAATGATATGAGACGGTATCAGTCCACAAAGGATAAATCATTAAATATCCCTAGTCGGAGTATTATCGAGATTGGACATCGATAAATACGTAAAAGACTAGTATTACACTTGTGCGCGTTTGTGAGGGCACAACGACATAGTTCTCATATATTTGGGTATAGGATACTCATGCAAGTGTAATAGTAGGTTGTGTTTTACCGATGGTACGGGAAACAGCTTCGCTCTAGATAGACCCCCGCGGAATCCCACTGGTAGTATGACTATGTGTCTATGGGAGTCTGCAATCAGGGTAGGTGTATTTGGTCTTAACTTGAGACTTGCACCGCTAATGCTTATGACAATCAATATACTTTAGTTGAGGTCGTCCAGGGCTTTAACAGGTTCTGTGTACGCCAATGCTGGGTATATTGAGAATCGTAGTGTGTGGGTGTGTGTAAGACGGAAGTATCACTCCAGTTATATGGAGATTATGGTAACATAGGATACGGAACTTGTTCTCATAAATACTCGAGCTATCAGGATATTATGACTAGGTCATGTATATCCAATTATAGAGACTAGTTTCCAGACATCCGATATGTGATTCGTACGGGCCAGACACAATTCCAGCCCCAGGCCTAGCACGTGATCATTCAATGCTGGACAGAAATACGCAATACTTCGGTATACTACGCTTGATATAGATCTAATATTCCTATAAGGATATTTCTGGAGAATTGGGTAGACATGACGCTTTGCTAGAAGCCAACCTTGTCTTGTAAATTGGTACAAACATAGTACGAGGTACTTAAGTGTTCGGATAGTCCGACGACCGTATTTACTGCCAACATATCCGGGGATCTCATGGGTCGCTTCCCAAAGATTCACCGATGATGTATGACTCGCACTTTATTAATCTGGGATTAATTAGAAGAGAGAGAAAATTAATCTGGGATTAATTATGGAGATATTTTATCTGGGATAAAATATTAATTAAAGAGAGAGAACGATTAATTTGGAATTAATCAATAAAATAATATATTCGATATATTATACGAAATTGGATTTCGACGCGGAATTAAAATTAGATTTTAATTCGGGCGAACGAATTAATTTAGAATTAATTCGTTAGCGAAGTGAATAGTGATTTCGCTAGGAGTAATCATTTAATTGCGTCGCAACAGAAAATTCGTTAATTTAGAATTAGCGAACATGAGCCCGAGATTATTTGCGAGCACATTCGCATTTCGAATTCGAGTGCGGCACGCAAGTCAAATCGAGCGTCAAATCGCAAGTCACATCAAGCATCAAATCACATGTCACTTTGAGTGATGTGACAATTTGATTGATTGATTTGAGTGATTGATGTGGTAGTTGAAAATCATTAATTGCTTTTTACTTTTGAACTTTTAATTATTGTAAATGGTTTTTTGTTATTTGATTTTTTGGAAAATCAAATAAATATATAAACTATTTCTTTTTCTCTCTCCACTTACCTTGACATTCGGTCTTCTCTTTTCCTCCACTCTCTCACACGGCTTTGAGCCGTTCTTCTTCTTCTCCTAAATTTTCTGGTTTTGCCGAATTAAAAGAGAAGCAAGAAATGATTTTTGTTGCAAAAATCAAGTGCTAGCACACACCATGAGTCTTCCTAAGGTGATAGGGCAGTGAACTCTTGAGCTTGGAATCATTTTGGAGCTTGAAGCTTGGAGCTTCCATGGAGTCATCCATGGCCGATCATGGAGGAACCAACAAGCAGCAAAACTGAGCACCCCACTGCAGTACAAGGACGCCACTGCCGCGAGTTTGAGAAGCTTGAAGGTTCGTGTTCTTCGCGTCGCAAGATCCGGTCAATGTGAGTATATTTTGCACCTCCTTTGATGTATTCATGCGTTTTTCTTGCTTGATTTCATGATCTTGGGACCTAATTAGAAACCAACAAGGTACGCAATATGTAATGACTATGCTCATTTGGACAACAAAGGATCTGAATATTATTTCTATCATATAAATACAAAGAACGATTCTTAATATTTACATTATATCATTCAGTATCTAATACAAAAAGTGACATAATATTCGTCACACATTTTGGCACAAAATAGCAGTCATTCAACAAAAGTCTCCCACTGGGTAAGGAAATCTCGCATATGCCTACTCCAATCGCATCCATAGAGTCGCCACTCCCGAATCGTAATAGTATCTCCCCAGATTTCAGATGTCTACTTTCCGTCAGCACCTGTAATGAATTGCAAATGTGAATAGGACAAGCAGAATCTAAAATCCAATTAGATGTTATAACTTCACAAGCCAATGAGATATGAATAATAGGAAAAAATAAAAGTGTCTGATGTCGATGCTATTTCCCTCCTTATCTGTGCGAGGTAGTCTGGGTAGTTTCTTTTCCAGTGCCCGACTTTCTGACAGTGGTGGCACTTATCTTTATAAGCTCTTTTGGGCTTCGTTACCTTAGCCTGCGGAGGAATATTGAAATATTTATTCTTTTTTACTTTTGTCTTCATCCCATTCGACTTGTATTGGGAAGAAGCGGAAAATGAAGTGGGTTTCGGAAGGCAAGTCGAAACTCCCTTCTTCAAATCTTCCTCTGTTCTGAGAAACATCCTATGCAACTCGCGGTAAGAGCAATAAATCGCATTCATGTTGAAGTATAACAAACTGACGATATGACGTCGGGAGCGAACCAAGTATGACACTTCGTCCTAGACTATCATTGAGAGGGAAATCATTGAGCCTCAATTGCTTGATCAAATCGATCAAATGAAGCACATGCGTGCTCACAGCCTGCCCCGCATCAAGTTTAGAATGGAACAATTTTATTGCAACTCTATGAACCACAATATGTTCCTGGTTCACGAACGATTCACGAAGTTGCGTCATCATCCTATATGCATCATGCATCTCAAAGTATTGCCTCTTCAGTTCAGAAGAAATAGAACTGAGAATGAATGATTTAACCCTTAAATCATCATATTTCCATTTACGGAAAGTCTCCATCTCTTCAGGCGATGCATCCTCTGATATAGCAAGTGGTAATGGACCTTCCAAAATGTATCCTAGATTTTCGGATCCGAGGAAAATCCTTAAATCCATATCCCAATCCGTAAAGTTCTTAGCGCCCTTAAGCTTATTCGTAAGCATATGAGCAAAAGGATTGGTCGAAAGTGCCACCATCGCAAATCCATCAAATAGACAGCGAATCAACAATTAGCAGAAAAAAATAGTTTCATATTATATCAAAAGCATTAAATAGATCATAGATTATTAATCTAAAAATATCTCTCCCACTATTTCATGCAAAACTGTAATCCCCAGATAGAATACAAAACATGCGATAATCAAATCATAATATAATAGTGAAAAATGGAACCCGTGAATATATTTCAGCTCACAGCTTTGGCACGTTCTCGTCTATGTATATTCATTAGGTAGACAACTCATTGTTGATCACTCACCAGTGACTCATGGGTTTTCGATCCTGGTCGTTTCTCGTTGTGACAGCTTTGGCACGTTCACAAATAGGCGTACCAATGTTAAACTTGTCAATGATAAATTCAATATACTTACGTAACCCTAACAGCTTTGGCACATTTAGGATTCCGCTTTCGCTTGAATTCACCTAATATCAAAATATATCCTGTACAGATAAATTTCTACCGGCCATATCCTCACAACTTTGGCACGTTCTTGGATATAGTCGTAGATTACTTATCCATAAGCGGTATTGACAAGACGGACCAAGTAATATGCATCAAATACATATTAAATATAAAACCTTATTTTCAAATAGGTACTTTTCCGCAAAAGATGATTTTACTTTATTTAATCAAATTAAATAAACACATGCATGCATAAAGTAAAGATTAAATTAAATATTGAATTTAAAGGCATATTGATATCGAATGTTCAGAATCAGACACGCTTTGATACCATTTTATTGGGGTTTTATAGGGAATACCCGGTAACGCAGCGAAACATGGAAAATCAAAATTTTTCGATTTCAATAATTTTTCTTGGATCAATTAAATAAACTTATTTATTTAATTACCCAATACTTAAAAACTGAAATTTAACCCAATAAATCATATTTCTTGAAAATTACCGTTTGACCCCTAAACTTTACATTTTGTTCATTTTAGTCCTCAAATTGTCAAATATAATTTTGGATGATTCCAAATCAGTTCTAAAATGATTTCCAACATGTCCAACACATCAAAATATAAATTTCAAAATAAACCCCACTAAATTCCAAAATTGCCGAGAATGCCTCAAGGATTCAAAAGTTTGCAATTTAGTCCAATCTTGTTCAAAACAAGTCAAGATCAAATCCAATCAATCCCAAATTTTATATGCATCATATACACACCATAACACATCACATATATCAAAAGCCCCAAAATTGGAATAGGTTATGAAACCTAATTTCATAAATTACTCCAATTGATCAATTTACACTATATTGAATAAATTCAACACTTCAATCAATTCTTTAACACACCAAACAAGTCTCACCACTTGAAATAACACAAGAAAAATTCTAGGTCATAAATGAGTGGCCTTAAAACTCTAGAATGACAACTTGATTACTAATTAATCAAAAGAAAGCTTAATAACTAATTATAAGCTCACTTTGTTTAATCACGCATGCAACATCTTTCAAACAAGTTCCCAACCAATTTAATTACATACTTAAAGAGTAGAGAAAATTCTAAGCAGCACATGTTGAAGCCTAGAAACACAGAAATAATTTTCTAATTGAAGAAAAATGGAAATTACTTAGAGAATCCAAGTTTTGCTTGTTGTCTTTCCTTTATTCTTCAAGTTTTCTCTCAAACTTTACTTTGTAATTTATTTTGTAACTTGTTGTTATCAAACCAAAAAGAAACAAAAAATCTTATATACTCCCTCCAAATTGCCGAGAATGTGTAGGAAATAATTGTTGGGATATATGACGTAGAGCTTCATATAATGTAAACGGTTTTATATGTTATAAAATAAAATGATGCATTATTCATTTATCAAAGTGCTTATTTATATTTCGCATATTGTAAATTATCTTGATTCCCCTAGATTACACATGTACCTTCAGACTTAGTGTATGAGTGTCATACACAAGAGGATTTAAGTCTGAAGTTGGTAATCTAAAATAGTCCATAGAAAGCAAACAAACCGGGTACTTTGTTTGTGGTTTATCTATAGCTGCAGTCCATTCTATAATTGTATGGCGACCTTGATCCGAGATCGTCCAAGTAGAGATATGAGAATTGAGGCACCTTGTATGATGTGATCATATAAGACTGGACCCAGAGAGAAACGATCATATAGGACTGGACCCAGATAGAAATGACTTTCTTATAATATCCGTTAAATAAAGAAATTCATTTCTATCTACTAGATGGTCATATATGGATTGATCTTAATCCTGAGTGTACTGCGAACTCCTGCTTGGCAGGCTATGTCATTTGATTTACAAAGGTGAGGTTGGTGTAGTAGTCCCGGCCAATGGGGACGTTTTACATAGACATGAAGTTCACTCATTCTTGCGAGAAGTAGAGGAGTATCTTCCTTAATGGTTGATTTGGTACTTGAACGATTAGAGCGCTCAAGCCTTTCTATTACGAATCGAAAGATTAAAATTCATAATGATTATGAGTAAATCGTTCATTAGAGAATCAATGGTACTTAAGGTAAAAATAATTAGAGGGGTATAACGGACATTATGACCCGACTCTAATTACGAGATACTCGTGAAGGGTGAATTCAAATGTAGTGACTATATCGATGGACACCGACTTGGTTCGGCTTAATATACCATATGCGGTAACGAGAGTGTAGCTTCAGATTTTTAATGGAATAACCCGGAGTTAATAATTTGAAATATTTAATTAAGAGCTTAATTAATGTTTTGAGATTATTGGAGCTTGGAACCGTAGGTCCATTTGGTCCTCGTGCTAGCTCGATATACTATAGCGGATTTAGTATAATTGGATAGTCCAATTAAATACTCACTTATGTATAAATATTATTAATATGATTAATAATATTATTTTGTCACACTCTGAACTATATATTAAAAGTTAATATATGGTTTTAATAATTATGTGATAATTATTGAATGCATAATATTAAATTATATATGATATAATTTAATGAGGCCAAATTTGGAATTTCCAAATCTTGGGTTTTGGAAACCCTTGATTAGTTATGCTAGGTTGCAAAACTCTTGCATTAAATTTGGAAACTCTTGGTGAGTTATGCTAGGTTTCAAAACTCTTGGATTTAAATTTGGTGGTTACACTTTTTGAAAGGTAACTACACTTTTAATTTTGTAACATATATTTCATTATGGTAATTAAATTTTATGTTATAAAATTAATGTAAAAATCCATGCCTTGGCCGAGACTTGTATTAGTAGAGGAGATGAAGGGTTTGTTATTTTTGAAAATTAATAACCCTAAGTATAAAAAGAAAATTGAATTTTATTTTTGGCTAATCTAATTCTTAGAGCCCTAGCCTCCATCTTCTTCATTTTTTTCTCCCTCAAGTGTTGAGAAAACCAAAAAGAAAGAAAAGAAGAAAATCAAAATAAAAAATACAAGTGTAATTTAATCTCTAAAAAGTTTAGGGATTTAATTTAGTGAGTCAAGCCCACACTAGTTTCCGTTGGTAACGAGATATAGCTCGGAAGACTTTGTGGTGTTAAACCAAAATATCAATTTCTTCTTTCTTCTCAAACTCACGGCAGTGAGCCTTAATTTTGGTCACTGCTGCCACTTGCTTGGGTGTTTCGGGGCTCGTTTTGGTCTTGTATCAATTCAGAATTTTTGGGAAACACATATGGGTGTTTTGGGTTTGCGTTGGGGCTGTTTTTCTTTGAAAAATCAGACCTGAAAATGTCACTGCAGTTCACGAAAATTTGGGACTATTTTTGTTGTGTTTTAGGCGCACTTTGTGTTAAAAACAGTCCGGTTTGCACTGCTATTCGAGGCTGTTTCGAGGCTGAAATTTTGTTAAAAATAGTATCAAAATTTCAGTGGTACTGCTGGTCACATTCGAAAGACAGAAAATTTTTCAAGTTCGATCCGTGTGCCTAAGACGTTTCCACTGCACAAGGAAAGCGTTTCCCACAATTGGTATCAGAGCAAGGTTGAAAAATGTTCTTAACCCTTCTCTTTTTCATTTAATGTTTCTATTTTTTATATATTTATATGAGTTATAAATATTGAGATGCATGTTTAGATGAGTAGGCACAAAATAATATTCTTATGATGAATGATTAATATTTTTCATGTGATGGATGAATTTTACATTGGTCGTAAATTTTTCCGGCTCTTATTTTTTAGTTGGTTTTGATTTTGGGATGTAAGGCCATAAGTCCATTTTTTACAATGGTTGTACTTTTTATTTTCCAATGTAAAATTTCAATCGTTGTAATTTGGAGCACCGAAGTCGCAAAAGGAGCCAACACCACCTTGGAGCGTGATTTGAAGACCAAGAGATGTCTTGGGAATTTTTGTACTAATTAGATTAGTATAGGAAAAATAAGAGCCCGGTCAATGCAAAATACTTTTTATGTTATATGTATGTTTAATTTGAAATGTTTGAATAACATGTCATATTGCTTAGAGTGCCCACTCTTGCATTTCACATGCCATAACATGCTTTAGATGCATTATCATTATAGACATGAAATATGATTTTATGTGATTTAAAATGTTTAAATAAGAATATGAAATGCATGGAAAATAAATAATTGGATTAATTGGTTTTAAGGTTTAAAATGTGAATTCTAATATATTGGATTAATAAGTGCAATATAAATTCCATTGGTATATAGGATGGAAATCCGGATATAAGTTCCATAACCGAATCCGAATGGACGGTAATGTGGTCTGCACTCGGGATACAATTCCACGTACCATTGGATTTTATAACGCACTTAGATTAATTAAATGGTTTAATTTAAATCTTGACCATTTTAAGATTCTAAAATTTTAAATCAATTAGTGTTCAAGTATTGTAAGAGTTAAAATATAATAGGTCACTAATTCCACTCTAATTAAATTAGTTTAATTGAGTAATATAATTAGTAGAGACTAATGGTAATTAGTGATATAAATTTTAAGAGTTAAAATTGGTTAGGTCACTAATGGTGAACTACTGTAAATAAGAGTTATGATTTAGCTGCCATAAATTTATTCACACTAGTTAAATTAAAATATTAGATATTTTATAAATAGAAACCTTAAATTCCAAATAGTGAGTGGGAGAGGGATATACGACAGTATATCCTGCGATCTCCGTTGTTAGTATGAAAACGTGAGATTCAAAAGGCGCCTCGAGACGGCTTTATTTTCGTCCTTCTATAGATGGTGTCCATTTTGGGTCAATATCAGGTTTAGATTCTGAGAGGATAAGGATTCTAGATGTATCTGGTGAACTGACCTACCCTACAGCGGCACTTCACTAGTTAAGTCCAAGCGTCTCGAAACGACGAGTCACACTCACAAATGAATGATTAATTGTTAATCTAAATTCCTTGATCGAATCAAACGGTAGTTGGTTAATATAGGAATAAGAGTTATTCTCGCATATATTAATCAATTGAGATTGTCTCGATCTATCATGCAAATACTTGACCTACGCTACTGTTGGGGTTTTAGGAGATGGGCGCGGCGGAACCGCGGTTCGGGCGAAATCGTATTTTAAAATTTTTTCAAAATACCATATAAATTATTCAATATCTAATATGAATAATTTATTCATATTTCACCTAAACGTATTTATTCAATAGCAAATATTGACATAAATAAGGTTGAAACTTCGTGAAACTTTTACGAAAACTGTTTTTCAGCAAAATGACGCAAAACACATTTTTGACTGAACCGACCACCCGACACTTATAGGAACTGCCCAGGTCAGCCCCAATAGTGTCGAGGCAGTTCATGGGCTGCCCGAATAGTGACAGATTCACTGTTTGGACAGCCGTCAGCAGGTTGGCTCGATATCCACCCCGTAACGCCGTTTTTGGTCGTTTTCGCTTATTTCAACTCGGAAACACTTTCCGGTAATTGTTCCAACACCCAAAATGCATCCAAAAAATTCATAAGACAACAATTTCATCACAAAATCAGAACCATTTCTAGGTCTAATACAAAAAACGAAATTGCCCAAAAACATGCTTTAATTCCAATTTTTTCAAGATTAATCTAATTAATCAAACACCACTTCAAAGTCACCACACATGAATGACTCTAGAATAATTATAGGCATAATAAGAGTGGCTATCACACTCTAGAATAGCAACAAGGTTCTCCAACAACAAATTGAAATAATATTACAATAATATTGCCTAAAGCTACTTCACACATGCATTAAATCTTCCATATCACCATCTACAACCAAAAGCCCCAAAATTTCAGATTTAAAAGAACCCTAGAACCCTTATAGATTGTCAAGAAACATGAAACAAGATTTCCAAGCTTTGGATTTTGAAGACTTACCTTAATTCTCCAAAGTTCCTTAAGCTATTTCTTGATTTTCCTTCAAATCTCCATGGTTTCATCAAGCAAAATTGAAAACCCATTTCCTTTAGGGCTCATGGCAGTAGCAGCAAGTGAAGATGATAAAGAAAATTACTTTTTCTTTCTTTTTAATGTTGACCGAATTTGGCTAGTATAGGGGCAATTTTATCCTTTCAATTATTTAATCAAATCAAATCCAAAAAAACTTTATGTAAACCAATCAAATTGGCACACATAAAATATAATTAATACAAAATTTGGTCCAATAATAAATGGACAAATTCCATAACATTTATGGAAAAGTTTGATTAATTAATTATTGAAATATTTAACAATTAAATATTCAAATAATCAATTAATGTAATTATTATTATATATGTATTTTTATTTACAATAAATAACAAATACATATATTTATGACATATATCAAAATCTCATTTGACGAATAATTTATGTGTATCTAATCGTATTATGTATCAGATACAAATACACAATAATTATTATCGGACAAAATCCTCTATTGCATGTGTTATCGTTTAACCGATTAAGCGATCTGAATTAACTCACTTAATCTGTTGAAGTATTATGAATAATCTGTATTATTCATATCGAGTTATCCAAGTGCTCAACGAGTACACTTCATATTATGGGACTCTCTAAGTTTAGGTTTATCCATCACGAAATCCAATTTCGTGTCCATAATTCACCCACTCATGAATTATGACGACCATGGATAATCTCGCTAAACTATGCAAGTCGAGGTCATAGCATACGTATAATCCCTCATTCACAGGCTATCCGTATAATACTTGGGATATAGATAACAACGTCAAATCCGTTCGGTATAATACAGTTAACTTTCAATTTACGATCTTTAAATAACACTCGGAACTGGTTTCCGACGTTATACCGCGGCCATGGATTTACTAGATCGTAAACATGTGCTGGATGTCTATGCCCTGTACACAGGACTAACAGATCCTATCTTGATACACACTAGATATCATGAGCATCAGTCCACACCCAACGAACAGGCGGAGGTCTGATCATGAATAGATCATTAACGTGACTTCCATCAAAGTGTGGAGGATAACTCATATATCCCAATGTGGTATCTCAAGTCGAAGGACTATTATGGTCGCTCAACTCGAGAAGGTTCCTATTGACGTTGGTGTACCATCTATTAGGAAACCTTCAGTGAGTCGTTCAGTGTCTTATCAAATAAACACCTACATGTCTATACGAGTCTCCCGAGACTCATGGTTCACTGGGATAAACCATCGGACCAAGTCACGATATACGACATGTACTCGTCTCAGTGGATTTTACTAACCGACCCGTGTTAGCAAATCTTGACCAGAAAGTTTATTTAAGGATATACAACTAATAGTCCGATTCCCAATGTCAATTACCAACTACGTTGTAATTGCGCACTATACTGTAAATCCTAGGGTCTTTGTATAATATACACGTATCACTGAACCAGATTCAGTTTCGATCTAATCGTAATCAGATATTTAATCGCAATTAGATCGAATAAGCGTATACAAGACAAGGGTGCTACCGTTAAATTAGTAATATTATGGAAAATTAAATCGCTCGTATTTATGAATCGGACATAAATACGATCCGAATTGGCACTCCGAGCACCAACCCTAACACCTACGACGACACTGATTTGTGGGATGATAGATTTATGTGGCATAGTAATTCTCTTAGGTTTCTAATTCGTTATTCATGGTTCATGCATCATGTTTAATTTTATGCCAAAATTGTTTGATAAATTTAATATGTGATGAGAAATGCATGTTTATTTTATTTTTCAGCCATGGTTTCTCCAATTATTTATATACTCTCAAATGATAAATTAACGGGAGAAAACTATGTTAAGTGAAAAAATAACATGAACGTTATCCTGGTCTGTGAAGACTTAAAATTTGTCCTGATGGAGGAGTGTCCTCCCGAGCCGGCCAGAAATGTTGGCCAAGCTGTGCGTGATGCCTACCAGAAATGGGTCACAGCTAATGAGAAGGCTCGTTGCTACTTGCTAGCAGAGATTTCTGAGGTTCTTGCTGCAAAGCATGAATCTATGGCTTCAGTATCTCCGATGATGGAGTCATTGCAGGGCATGTTCGGGCAGTCTTCGGAGCATCAACGTCATGAGGCTATGGTCTCAGCGATGACTGCTAGGATGAAGGATGAGACATCAGTACGAGAGCACGTCTTGAGGATGATGACCTATCTCAACACTGATAAAACCCATAGAGCTCGTATTGACGAGCGTAGCCAGGTGACCATGATTATGGAAACTCTTCCGAAGAGTGTCTTACAGTTTAAAAGCAACTATGTTATGAACAATTTGACTTTTACTTTGACCCAGTTGCTTAATGAGCTCACTCACTATGAGTCCATGCTTGTGGATCCTCGTAAGCCCAGTGCTGAGGCAAATGTTGCCGAGTCTTCAAAATCTGCAAAGATGAAGAAGAATAACACTGGGAAGGCTAAGGCTAAGCCCATGAAGAAGAAGAACAAGAAAGGCTCAAAGGATGCCAAGCCCAAGGGAAAGTGTTTCCACTGTAACAAGAACTAGCATTGGAAAAGGAATTGTCCTAAATACCTAGTGAGCTAAAGGAGAAAAATGATACAGGTAAATATGATTTACTCGTTATCGAATCTCTATAGGTAGAGGATGATAAATCTGCTTGGATTGTTGATTCTGGATCCACTAACCATGTTTGTTCTTCTTTGCAGCTATTTGACTCATGGAGGGACCTTGCTGAAGGTGACTACACCATGAGGGTCGGGACAGGGGATGCCGTTTCAGCAAGAGCAGTGGGAGTTTCCAGTTTAAATTTTACGAATAATAGTTATTTAAATTTGAACAATGTGTTATTCATTCCTGGTTTTTCGCAGGAATTTGATTTATGTTTCTAAACTTTTGGGTGATGGTTTTTCAGTTTCTTTTAATAGCATTTTGGTTATTATTAGTAAAAATGGATTAACCATATGCATAGGAAACTCAGAAAATAACTTGTATTTGTTAAGACCGTTAACAGATAGGTCACTGCTCAACGTTGAAATGTTTAAGGTTGAGAAACCTAACACTAAATGGCAAAGGATTTCTCACGATGACACATATCTATGGAATCTTAGACTTGGTCATATCAGCCTTGACCGAATAGATAGATTGATAAAGAACGAAGCCTTAAACCAGTTAAAGCTCGGAACTTTACCAGTCTGCGAATCGTGTTTAGAAGGAAAAATGACCAAAAGTCTTTTTACTGAAAAATTTATAAGAGCCAGTCAACCACTTGAGCTTATACATTCGGACGTTTGCGAACCAATGAATGTAAGAGCCCGAGGTGGTTATGAATACTTCATCACATTTATTGACGATTATTCCAGATATGGGTATGTTTACTAATGCATCGCAAGTTAGAAACTTTTGAAAAGTTCAAAGAGTATCGTGCTGAGGTTGAAAACCAATTAGGTAAAATAATCTAAACTCTACGATCAGATCGTGAAGGAGAATACCTTGATAGAGATTTCAAGGAATTCTTGGTTGAGCATGGGATAGTATCCCAGCTCACAATGCCTGTAACACCACAATAAAATGGTGTTGCAGAAAGAAGAAATCGAACTGATGAGTGGTAAATGTATCATTATTTCCCACTCATTTGACCTAATATTTTGTATAGTTTCTTGATTTTTGTGAATATTTTAATGTGTTTTGTTTTATTTTGTAGATAAATAAAGTTTCAGGACATTCTGGAGGTGATTTGGAGCCAAAACAGTGAAAAAGGACACAAAAGGGCAAAATGGTAATTTGGCGCGTCGCAACGCCTAACGTGCGCCGCTCCATGCTAACATGCACGGGGACACATGTCAGAATATGAGAAGTTTGACTTTACTAACGTTCACCGGGACACATGTCAACATCACAGCCGATCTGCTAACGTGCGCTATGCCACGTGTCATCATCCTATGGTGCCGATAATCACCATCGCCACGTGTCACCCCACGTGTCAGCCATGTCATCGATATGTCAGTAGAAGACTAGTCAACTTTGCCACGTCACCGCCACATCATCATCAACCAATCAAAGCGCGCCACGTCTCACAATCATACGGTGCCGATAATCATCATCGATGCTAAAATACGCCTGCCACATGTCAACATCTTAGCGAATCACGCTAATGTGCACCAGGACACGTGTCGCCATCACACGCTGCCGACACTAATAATTCAGCCGCCGACGTAAGTGTGGTACGTGTCACGATCTCGTGAAGCCAATCCGATACGTGTCAATGAACTACGCGCATCGCGACGCGCAAAGGGTGTCGCTTCGCCACGCACAGGGCCTATCGACGCCTATAAATTCAGCTCGAGATTTCAGTTTAAGATGTATCTTCCTCTCTGTAATTCTCTGAATAAATAATGAGTTTGTATCTAGTTTTCTTTTAATTTCAGTTTTGTAATTAATTTTTATTTACTTTCTGTAATAGTAATTTACTTTCTTTACTTTTTCAGTTTTTACTATTCAGCTATGAGGAGGTAACTTCCCTCTGCTAGGGTGAAAGGTAAAACTTTTATTAATGCTATTTAGATTAATCTCCCTTAATCATAATATATTCACTACTTAAAATTTGACTTAACAATGATATCGCTATATTGGTCGGTTGGTAATCAATTATAAACTGGTTTTAATTTGACTAAGCAAGGATACCGCCTGGTTGGTCGGTTGGTAATTTACCGCCTATATGGCTGGTTTATGGACAAATATTGATACCGTATTTATGGCAGGTCGGACTTAATTTGACTTAATCAGGTTACCGCCTATATGGCTGGTTGGTAATGTTATCACAAGTTAATATATTATATTAAGGGAAATATCTAAAATAGTAGTGGTAAAAGTAGATCCTTTAACCGTAGCATTTTATTTTATTGTAATTTTACTTTTCAGTATTTACTTTACTGCATTTACTTTTCAGCATTTTACTTTATGCCTTTTATTTTTAAATTTTTACTAGCCCTAGTTATGTGTCGTAACTAAGTTAGTTATCTGGGGTTGTGATGAATTTTAATATCACCAGTTTATAAATGGTTATTTTATAGTTTGGGTAATTTAAAGGTTTACTTATTAAGTCTTAAGCTTAATGTGTCTTGTTAACTGGCCATTAATAAGATTGATCTGGTAAATCTAAAATAAACTTGACAAAGGAATTTTAGGTTTCAACCTTAGACTTAGTAGCCCACGATCTTACTTGAGGATAGATAACCATTTAATAGATTTCCTTAGAGGATAGATATATACCTCTCGGGCGGGGTAGCCACAATTGGAACTTAATCTTAATGAATCCAAATAATTTGGTTGACATAGACATATGGTTCAATTGGGTTATACTGGGTATTTGTATCTGACCATCGACAGAGGCTTTTGCATAATTTCGTGTTCCAGGTTAGTAAACCGATATATTACACAAACATAAAATAACCAATTCATCTTTTAAAAGATATTGGAAAGATTCACAACCATGGATAGTTTCTTAATATTGAATTTTATTTAATTTAATTTTGAGTAATTTTATTTACTTGTTTTTAAGTTTAAAATTATCACCATTTCAAATCAATCAATCAACCTGTTAGATATTAGTAATTATTTGACCTCATAAAATTAATAGATTAGGTATTAAGTCCTCGTGGGATCGATACTTTTTATACTACTTGAACGATACGTGCGCTTGCGTTATACGCGTGTGATTACGCCCGTCAAGTTTTTGGCGTCGTTGCCGGGGACTTATTTATCTTTCACTATTAGTTTTGAGATTAGATACCTTTACTTGTATCAAATTTTCTATTTGCTTATTATTTTTGTTTTCTTGTGTTTCAGGTTCTCAGACACTACATGAGACGAACCAGAAGCTTTGAACTCCGACCGCTTGACCCAGAATTTGAAAGAACCATCAGACAGTTGAGAAGGGAAATGCGTGAAGGCCAAGAAGCTTTAGTCAACATGGAACCTGAACCTCTAGAAGTTGCACCACCAATACCCATTCGAGACAGAACTATTCTGGTGGTCGACGGCTTCATTTCCTGTATTGTACTTCCTCCTTTACCAGCAAATGTGTGTGACATCAAACATGCATTCAGATGATTCAGAAGTTAGTGCAGTTTGGGGGAAATGCAACTGAAGATCCTAATACCCACATCAGCAACTTCCTGGAAGTTTTCGGCACTTTCAATTACAACCGAGGAGCTGAAGAAGCAATGAGACTACGTGTTTTCCCATATTCCTTGAAAGACAGAGCAAAAGCTTGGCTACAGTCACTACCAGCAGGTTCCATCACAACTTGGAACACTCTATCCACCAAATTCCTTGCAAAGTATTTTCCACCTGCCAAAACTGGAAAGCTGAGGAATGACATCATATCATTTGTAAAACAAGACTCGGAAACTCTTTACGAAGCTTGGGAAAAGTACAAAGATTTGCTCCGGAAATGTCATCACCATGAAATTCCAAAATGGCTTCAAGTCCAAACTTTATATAATGGACTTTATGGACTGATGAGAACCACAATTGATGCTGCTGCTGGAGGAGCTTTGATGGAAAAAAGAGAAGATCAAGCCTGAGACTTAATCGAAGAAATGACTAACAACAATTCCTTATGGCCAACAGAAATGAGCATGATTCAAAGAATTGCTGGAATTTATGAAGTTGGAGCCAACTCAGCAGTCAGTACCAAGCTAGATCAGATATGAAAATTCATAGAGACTCTCGGTATGCAAGGCAATATTGGAGCCACAAGTTAACCATATGGAGGAGCACCAGAACCAAACCAACTTGAAGAAACGGTGAATTTTGTCAAAAATTTCAACAGACATGGGAACAATCCATATTCCAACACCTACAACCCAGGGTGGAGGAATCATCCCAATTTCTCATGGAGCAACAATTCAGGGCAAAGAAACTATCCACCATCCAGATTCCAACAGCAACAGAACAAAGGCCGGGAGCGGGCAAATGAACCAGGAATAACGGAAGTGCTGACTCAGTTAAAAAAATATGATGCTATGTTTCAGAGCTAATCTGCCTCTATCAAAGCACTGGAGAATCAAATTGGACAACTGGCCAATGCCCAGAGTTACAGACCGCCAGGAAATCTTCATAGCAACACATAACTGAATCCAAGGAACCGAGGGAATGAGCAATGTCAAGCAATTACCTTGAAAAGCGGTACTGAAATCAACAAAGATGTTGGAATCAAGGCAACCAAAGAAGAAGTTCCAAAAGATGCAGTTCCACAGATGGAGGAAAAAGAAGCAAAGGAAAAAGAAGCAAAAGAAAAAGATCAAATCACTCCACCTCCACATTTTCCTCAGCGTCTTCAGAAAAGCAAACTGGACAAGCAATTTGCTCGATTCCTGGAGGTGTTCAAAAAGCTGCATATCAACATTTCATTCGCAGAAGCCTTAGAAGAAATGCCCAGCTAGGTCAAATTCATGAAAGACATTCTTTCACGAAAACAGAGATTGGGAGACTACGAGACATTAACATTGACGGAAGAATGCAATGCCATTATTCAGAGGAAACTTCCCCCGAAGTTGAAAGATCCTGACAGTTTCACAGTCCCGTGCACCATTGGAGAACATTACATCGGTAAGGATTTATGTGACTTGGGTGCTAGTGTTAATTTGATGCCTTTTTCTATTTACAGGAAACTGCAAATTGGAGAAGCAATGCCTACCTCAGTCTCTCTGCAACTTGCTGATAGAACACTCGCATTTCCAAGAGGTATTGTTGAAGATGTGCTGGTCAAAGTCGAAAAACTCATTCTCCCAATAGATTTTATTATCCTTGACATGGAGGAAGACAAAGATGTTCCTATCATTCTTGGGAGACCATTCTTGGCTACAAGTATAACTATGATTGATGTTCAAAAAGGAGAACTAACCATGAAAGTGCAGGACCAATTAGTTACCTTCAATGTTTTCAAAGCCATGAAATTCCCAAGTAATGAAAATGAGGAAGAATGTTTCAGAATTGATGTTGTTGATAGTATCGTTCAGGATACTGATACAACTCCCACAGACAAACTTGAAGCTTGCATCACCAACATGACTGACAGCGAGCTAGATGCTGAAATCCTGGAATGTATCAACTATCTTGACAAACCATTTCGGTTCAAATCAACACTACCAGTTGAAAGCCTGGAACTCCCAATGAAAGACCTAATCAAACCCTCAATTGAAGAACCACCACAGCTGGAGCTGAAGTTACTGCCGAGCCATCTCAGGTATGCATTTCTTGGAAACTCTTCTGAATTACCTATTATTATTTCTTCTTCACTAACATTGGAGCAGGAAGAAAAGTTGCTAAGAGTGTTACGAGAGCACAAGAAAGCCATTGGCTTGACTATAGCAGACATTCGAGGTATTAGTCCATCATTTTGCATGCACAAGATTCTGATGAACGATGAGTACAAACCCACAATGGAGCATCTACAGAGACTCAATCCGATCATGAAGAAAGTCGTAAAGAAAGAAATCATCAAATGGTTGGATGCTGGTATCATCTACCCCATCTCAGATAGCACTTGGGTGAGTCATATGCAGTGTGTGCCAAAGAAATGAGGAATCACTGTACTCACAAATGAAAAGAACGAGCTAATTCCAACAAGAACAGTGACTGGATGGAGAGTATGCATGGACTACCGAAAGCTGAACAAAGCCACAAGAAAATACCATTTTCGCTGTCATTCATTGATCAAATGCTGGACAGACTGGTGGGACATGAGTTCTATTGCTTTCTGGACAGATATTCAGGATACAATCAGATTGCTATCGCCCTAGAAGATCAAGAGAAAACCACATTTACATGTCCGTATGGTACTTTTGCTTTCCGCAGGATGCCATTTGGACTATGTAATGCCCCTGCCACATTTCAGCGTTGCATGATGGCCATTTTCTCAGACATGCTGGAGCAGAGTATGGAGGTATTTATGGATGATTTTTCTGTGTTTGGAGACTCTTTTGACCACTGCTTGCAAAATCTAGAACATGTGTTATAAAGGTGCGAAGATACAAACCTGGTACTCAACTGTGAAAAATGCCACTTTATGGTGCAGAAAGGCATTGTTCTTAGACACATGATCTCACAAAAGGGAATCGAGGTAGACAAAGCAAAGATTGAAACAATTGAAAAACTACCTCCACCAACATCTGTCAAATGGATTCGGAGTTTTCTTGGACATGCTGGTTTTTACAGGAGATTTATCAAAGACTTTTCCAAGATTGCAAAACCTCTTTGCAATCTTCTGGAGAAAGATGTCTTTCAACTTCACCAAAGAATGTCAAGAAGCTTTTGAGATCTTAAAACAGAAGCTGGTTTCTGCTCCCATCATTGTAGCACCAGACTGGACCCTTCCATTCGAGGTGATGTGCGATGCTAGTGATTTTGCTGTAGGTGCAGTTTTGGGACAACGCAAAGCAAAGATTTTCCACACCATTTATTATTCCAGCAAAACTCTGAATGAAGATCAACTCAACTATACCACCACTGAAAAAGAGCTTTTTGCAGTTGTGTTCGCTTTTGACAAATTCCGCACTTATCTGCTGGGTCCCAAAGTAGTGGTCTACACAGATCATTTAGCAATCAAATATCTAATCGCGAAGAAAGATGCCAAATCGAGAATGGGGAAACAGTTGGCAGAGAACTGTCAATCAAAGAAACTTTTCTAGATGAACAGTTGTTTGCCATGAAACAACTGTTGGGTTTCTATTAGGTCCCAAGGATCAAATCAAGCAATGAAATAACATATGAATACTCGTAAAAGTATGGCGGAATCATACTTACAACGATCGGTTGAGGCGATGCGAAGAACGACAAAATTCTTCAAGCTTTGAGTCCATATTGTTCTCGGCATTTACTGGTTTTTGTGCTCCAAAAATTGGCCATGGATGATCCATCAAGCTCCAAGCTTTGTGATGTGTATTCCAAGCTCACGAAATTAGTTCCCTATCACCTTCGCAAGACTCTGAATGTGTGATAGCACCTTGAAAATTTGCCACAAATCTTCATGTAGTTCCTTCTCATTCTCGGCAATGGAGAAACAAAACCAAGAAGAAAATTGGCCACCATGGCCGAAACTAGAAGAGCAAGGGAGAGAGAGTTGTGTTAGGTTATTTTGATTTTTGTGTATCTAATACACATAAAATGAATTCAAAATTCATTTACCAAAAATCCACTTTCAAAAAAGTCAAGGCATTAATGCCAACCACTTCCATCACTATTCACATTACTCATGACAAGTTGTCAAATCACTCAAAGTGACTAGACATCACATCAATCGATTGACTAGTGATTTGACGCTTGATGTGACTTGTGGGCCGCACTTGAATTCGAAATGCGAGTGCGCCCGCAAATACTCCCGGGCTCGGGCTTGCTAATTCCGAATTAACGAATTTTCTGTTGCGACGTAATTAAATAATTATGCCTAGCAAAATCACTATTCATGTCGCTAACGAATTAATTCTAAATTAACTCGTTCGCCCTAATTAAAATCTAATTTTAATTCCGCGTCGAAATCCAATTTCGTATAATATATCGAATATATTATTTTTATCGATTAATTCCAAATTAATCGTTTTCTCTCTTTAATCAATATTTTATCCCAGATAAAATATCTCCGTAATTAATCCTAGATTAATTTTCTCTCTCTTTAATTAATCCCAGATTAATAAAGTGCGAGTCATACGTCATCGGTGAATCTTCGGGAAACGACCCATGAGATCCCCGGATATGTTGGCAGTAAATCCGGTCGTTGGACTATCCGAACACGTAAGTACCTAGTACTACATTTTTACTGATTTACAAGACAAGGTTGACTTCTAGCAAAGCGCCATGCCTACCTAATTCTCCAGAAATATTCTTACTGGAATATGTGATCTATATCAGGCGTAGTATACGTAGTATTGCGTACTTCGATCCAGAATCGGATGTCACGTGCAAGGCCTGGGGCTGGAAATGTGTCTGCCCCGTACGAAGCACACATCAGATCTCTGGTAACTAGTATCTATAATCGGGTAAACATGACCTAGTCATAATATCCCGATAGCTGCAGCATAAAAGAGAACCAGTTCGTATCATACGTGATCATCATCTCCACTATGACTAGAGTGATACTTCTATCTCGACATCACACACCCAATACACTACGATTCTCAATATACTCAGAAGAGGCGTACACAGAACCGGTTAAAGCCTTGGATGACCAAAACCAAAGTATATTGATTGTCGCAAGTATTAGCGGTGCAAGTCTCAGGTTAAGACCAAATACACCTACCTTGATTCAGACTTCCATAGACACATAGTCATACTACCAATGGAATTCCGAGGGGTCTATCCAGAGCGAAGCTATTTCCGTACCATCGGTAAACACAACCTCCTATTACACTTACATGAGTATCTTATACCCAAATATATGAGAACTATGTCGTTATGCCCTCACAACGCGCACAAGTGTAATACTAGTCTTTTTCGCATTATCGATGTCCAATCTCGATAATACTACGACTAGGGATATTTAGTGATTAAATCTTCATGGATTGATATTGTCTCATATCTTATCAATCTGGAACTAATCATATGGACCTTCTATCATTTATACATCTTGGTAATCTAATTACAAATGATAGAAGAGAAATTTCCTTTGTCACATAGTTAATTTGTACAACAACACCATGATCTGTACAAATAGTGACACTATGGGTCATAACTGTCCAAAAATCTCCCACTTGGCCTATAGCCAGTCACTCAAGTGTCCTACACCCAAACTATGTACGGTTCGCTCAAGCTTCCGCTGAGGAAAGGCTTTCATCAGCGGATTTGCATGACTATCATCTGATGCGATTTATACGATCATCACATCGCCACGATGTATGATCAGAACGAATCAGATGAATATTTGAAGTATTTATCTGGATCTTTGATGAGACCATTAATTCTTCAGTCTGTGCTGTAGCCTAGCTCAGCTGCTAACAAACTATATCTAATCTAATTAGATTATTATCAATCCAGAAGGCTTCTATTGCTGCCTCAGCTGCAGCAATAATCCACTTGTGTTGTTTATTCGGTAACAGTATCTTGCATGGAAGATTTCCAGCTCACTGTTCCGTTATTCAAACTTTATAGTACCGTTGTTACGACTTATAGTCGTTATTATCGGTTTGGAAACTTGCAGCAGTGAACCCAGTCACTTCAAGTTCTCATTCTCCATAGTATAAGACAGCATCCTTAGTTCATCTAAGATACTCAAGGACGTTCTTAACATCAATCCAATGACTATCACTTGGATTGGCCCGATTGTGACTCCATATGCTCAAAACGTATGAGACACCAGGTCGCGTACATTTATTTCAATGTACGAGTTCTCGGAGAGTATCAAAAACTTTAAATCTATCCCAGTAGATCTTTATTCCTAGAATAAAGGTTGTTTCTCCCAAGAATTCTACGAAGAATTTTTCATGAAAGCCAAGCTTTCACCGATTTTATTTTATGGGAATATCATTTCCAAGAAATGACATGTCATCATTACTTAGGACATTCACTTTCTGTGCGCTCCCACTAACCTCCTTATATACACAAGAATCATTTTCGTTTTGAATTAAATCATATACTATTATGATTACATCAAAACGATAATTCCAAGAACGCAATGCTTACTTCAATCCATCCATGGATCAAATTAACTTGCAAAGCTTGTTTGCACGTTTTGGTACGACAAAACCGTCAGGATGTTGTAAACATCCTCCAAAAGGTTTTCTTTAAGGAAAGTGGTTTTGGCATTCAGCTGTCACATTTCATAAATGAAATATGCAGCATCAGCAAGCATTATCCAAATGGATTTAACCATGGCAACAATTAAAAGGTTTCGTCGTAATCGACACAATGTTGATAACGATACCTTTTCGCTACAAGCCTAGTTTAGTACGTTGGTAGGTTGCCTTCCATGTATGTCTTCCTTGAAGACTTATTTAGTACCAATAGGCACAATGCCTTGCGGTACATCAACTAGTGTCCAAACTTAGTTGATATACATGGAATCCATTTCGGATATCATGGCACTTTGCCAAAATTGGGAGTCGATACCTTGTATCACTTCCTCATACGTAGTCAGTTCGTATTCCTCAATAAGATTTACATATTTATGAGGTGAGATCAGAAACCCATACCTCCCAGGTTGTTTTCTGACTCTCTCCGACTTACGCGGTTCTTGTGTATTCGAAGATTACTGGTATAGTTTCATCCTTGATGAACTATTTGTGTTCCATTGGGGACTAGGTGCCTGGAACAGTATTACTCCGATTTTCATCTAGTTTTACTATCCTCCCATTTACCACTGCATATAGGTATTCCTCTTAGGAAAATCGCATGGTGAGCAACAATTAAATTGTTCTCTTGTGAGTTGTATAAGTACTATACTTTGGTTTTCCTAGGATAACCTACAATTGGCACTTATCATATTTAGGTTTTAGTTTGGTATCATCCAAACATATGCCTAGCATTCCCAAATCTTTAGGAATGAGAAAACCCGGTTTCTTTCCTGTACATATCTAATATGAAGTCTGTCTAACATATTTTTATGGAACCTTATTCAAAATAAGTTTTGCACTGTTTAATGCGTATCCGTTGAAGGAAATGGTAGCTCAGAGCGACTTATGATTAACCTTATCATGTCCAATAAAATTTGGTTTCTCCATTCGGACACACCGTCAAACTGACGTGTTCCGGGAGGAGTCCTCATTGAAAGAATACTATACTCTTTCAAGTATATGAGAAACTTATTGCTTAAGTATTTTCATCATGGTCTAACCGTGATGGTTTTAATACTGTATCCAATTTGTTTGTCTATTTCGTGTCGAAACACTTTGAATTCATCAAAAGTTTCTGATTTGTGTTTCACAAGAAACACATAACCATAACGCGATGCCACATCCGTAAAGGTCACGAAACATTCATTTCCACATCTAGCCTAGCTAGACATGGGCCCACTTACGTCACTATGAACGAGGGCTAACAGATCGATGGCATTTGCACTTTTACCAAATAAATAGTGTTTTAGGCACTTTGCCCAATAAACTAGATTCGTAGACATTATTTGAATATAATCAAATTTTTCCTAGTATCCACTCTTCGAAAGTGTGGATATACGAGTCTTGTTTAATTGTGTCCCAGACAACAATGCCACTTATAAGTCTCAACTGATTTACTCAGTTTCAGCTATTTGTTTGTCATGTTATATATTTGAGATTTATTTATATTCAAAATATAAATACTGTTATTCACATCTAATAGGTTTATCTCAAAATCATCTTTATAAAATAAAACACTTTAGTGTTCTAGAATATAAAGGTATACCCGCAACGGGTTAAACCCTGATATAGAGATAATGTATCTAGTCAAACTAGTTACATTATAACAGTTTCCTAATTTAAGTACACACCCGAAGGGTAGTTCCTAAACTTAGGTATCTACGGTTAAAACAGCGACTTTCGTCCCGTTTTCGATTCGTAGATTAATCTCATCTGAAGTCAGTATCCTGCTCTCAGCAGATTCTGCACATCAGTACATATTTATGTACCACATTTAGTATCTAAAATCCAATTAATACTAGCAGTGAACACGTTTATGACAAACATATTTGAAGTCGGAGCCTTGCACCGTCTTCACTTCCTTCATGTCTGCCTTGTCTATACGGCAGTCATGCTTCCGTGTCCTCGTTTGCCACAATTAAGGCAGACATTTTGGGATATGTCATTTATCTTCCCAGAAGATTCTAATGACTTTGCCTTTGCCCCTTTTCACACTCCAGAAGCCTTTGTCCAAGCCTTGGCATCTGGGATGTCGAAGTAAGATGCGCCTTGCGCTTCTTCCCTTATTGCAAACTTTTGGCTTTGTCTCCTTGAGAATAGCCATTAACTCTCCAAGAGTTTACTATTGCAATTAATTACTTCTAAGATCTAGGGATAAATCTATGAAGATCCTTCAATTTCAATATCATACTATAAGGATCCAATCCTTAGTTCTGATTAAGAAATTAAGGAGTCTATTTAGCAAGCTTATTGGATTAAGCACTAAAGTTATCATTACATGAATATTCCAAATATCATGTTCTACTATTTGCTCAACTCCCGACTTAGGCATAAGATGTTATTTTATCAAATAAAGTAACTTATTAGTTTTCAGGACTATCCTGATATATTATTCCCAATTTGAAAATTAAAGTCGTTTAAACACATTTTCACCCAGGATTATGTTTTAAACACTAATCTTTCAATTATTTTGATTCTAATAGTCCAACTATTTAATCAACGATTTTAGGTACTATTATAATGATTACTATAGTCTAACTATATAATCAACTATAATTTAATTGATTAAATTCAATTATATTGTTTAATATAATCCAATTATATAATCAACTATAAATGAAATTGTTTAAATACAGTCCAACTGTTTAATTAAAACAACTATTAAATATTAGTCCAACTAATATATTAATTTATATGACGAAAATATTGTAATGAGCCCGTATGGCAAGTAACTAAACGAATATTGCAAATTTAATACTTGCCTCCCACTATTTTTTGGTGAGCCTCTAACCCTCTGTGGAGTACTCGGGAAACCTTGTTTCCTAGTGGGCTAGGATCCCGTTAAATAACACATAATCTTGACTTTGGCCAACAAATTGTATGATAATTAACTAGGTAGATCTCTAAGATCAATTGGATCTCATCCAATTCCTGGATCCAGTAGGTGGACATCCAAGTCCGAAACATATATCTTATATATGCCAATATATCCAATAGATTGCCTAACCTTTTTCCTCTGAATCAACTAAGCCTTGGCTTTGGCACAACAAACTTAGTGATCCCAGATAAGCGGAACCCATTGACTATGGAAAGCTTCGTAATCAATGTCGATGGAAAAACGCTTAATATGATGTTGAGGGTTTTTCGCGTGCAATTGGCAACCAATTAATTATCTTGTTAAGGTCTCATCATCATACACCCTTAAACATGTATTCTAAATACATAATAAGACGTATATAAATAAAATAATAATGATATGCGGATGGATACTTAACACATTGTTCCTAGAACAAATCTCTCCCTTTAGCACAAGTATTACTTCTACCCGATTACATAACACTTCTAAAGAAACCTCATTTACGTTGAGGGGAATAGGTGAGAAGAGAAATACAAAGAGTAAGGAGGTAATAGGCTAGACAAGCAGGTCCAATTAATAAATTCTAAATTTATTACAACAATTTCCAAAATTGCCCTCACCCATCTAATATCCATCCGATATACATTATTCATGCATCGCAATCATGTATTCACACAAGCATGTTATCAATCAATATAATCCAATTAATTAATCTGAATATTAATGGCCATCCAATGTTCAAACAACGATTTGATTTTGCGCGAGTCAAACTCGTTTTACGAATAAGTACTCAAAGTACGAATTCTTGAATTAAATTAAACTACAACATTAAATCCAATTTAATTTTCATTTAATACTAATTCATTTATTTAATTCCAAATTAAATATCTACATTTTAATGTACCTTTACGACTTAGATTCTAAATCTAATCGTTACGGGTCTCAAAGCCCGATTAACATCCAATATCAATTTAATTTAAAGTCCAATGGGCTTTCAATTAATTTCTAAGGCATGGAATTTTGGTCAGTATGGGTCAAACCCAAATACCAAAGCCCATTAAAGGAATCACTCTTATTTGCCAAGAAACCAATTTAGGCCCATTAGGCCCAATTAATATTAAAGGTCCATTAAGTCATAATTGGACTTTATGGAAATGGTTTTGGGCCCAATTGGATCCAACCAATTTAGCCTAAACCAATCTTGGTACAACCAAGCCCATTAAGCCCAATTACAACTTTTCAAGCCCAATTTCCAAAATAGGCCCAATTAATTAAATTACCAAATTCCAAATTTCATAACTTAATTAACTTAAAGTGTATGCCATAATTAATTAACTAAATTAACATTTCCAAAACATCAATTTACATAATTAATCATGCTCATTTTCATCAATTCATGTCCAACATAATTTGAATCAAAATCACATCATTTTTCATGCATAAGCTCACGGCAATTTGGGTTTTTGTCCAATTTCAAATTCAATCTCATTAATTCTCAAATCAACAATTCCCAATTGATTTCAACTCATCCAATGAATCAAAAATAAAAAAATCACCATGACATAGGGCATTGAAACTCTCGGCCAAGCCTAGATATTGGGCAAAAATTGATCCAATCAATATTTCATGAAATTGATCCAATACAACTTCAATTAAACATCATTCAAGCATACTCAATCAAAGAATTTTATCAAATCATGCTCAAATTCAATTTACCCAATTTTAACCCTAAATCATTTTCATGCTCAATTAGGCTCAAGATACCATTGTTGGGTTTCTATTAGGTCCCAAGGATCAAATCAAGCAATGAAACAACATATGAATACTCGTAAAAGTATGGCGGAATCATACTTACAAAGATCGGTTGAGGCGATGCGAAGAACGACAAAATTCTTCAAGCTTTGAGTCCATATTGTTCTCGGCATTTACTGGTTTTTATGCTCCAAAAATTGGCCATGGATGATCCATCAAGCTCCAAGCTTTGTGATGTGTATTCCAAGCTCACGAAATTAGTTCCCTATCACCTTCGCAAGACTCTGAATGTGTGATAGCACCTTGAAAATTTGCCACAAATCTTCATGTAGTTCCTTCTCATTCTCGGCAATGGAGAAACAAAACCAAGAAGAAAATTGGCCACCATGGCCGAAACTAGAAGAGCAAATGAGAGAGAGTTGTGTTAGGTTATTTTGATTTTTGTGTATCTAATACACATAAAATGAATTCAAAATTCATTTACCAAAAATCCACTTTCAAAAAAGTCAAGGCATTAATGCCAACCACTTCCATCACTATTCACATCACTCATGACAAGTTGTCAAATCACTCAAAGTGACTAGACATCACATCAATCGATTGACTAGTGATTTGACGCTTGATGTGACTTGTGGGCCGCACTTGAATTCGAAATGCGAGTGCACCCGCAAACACTCTCGGGCTTGGGCTCGCTAATTCCGAATTAACTAATTTTTCGTTGCGACGTAATTAAATAATTATGCCTAGCAAAATCACTATTCACATCGCTAACAAATTGATTCTAAATTAACTCGTTCGCCTGAATTAAAATCTAATTTTAATTCTGTGTCGAAATCCAATTTCGTATAATATATCGAATATATTATTTTTATCTATTAATTCCAAATTAATCGTTTTCTCTCTTTAATCAATATTTTATCCTAGATAAAATATCTCTGTAATTAATCATAGATTAATTTTCTCTCTCTTTAATTAATCCCAGATTAATAAAGTGTGAGTCATACGTCATCGGTGAATCTTCGGGAAGCAACCCATGAGATCCCCGGATATGTTGGCAGTAAATCCGATCGTCGGACTATCCGAACATGTAAGTACCTAGTACTAAGTTTTTACCGATTTACAAGACAAGGTTGGCTTCTAGCAAAGTGCCATGCCTACCCAATTCTCCAGAAATATTCTTACTGGAATATGTGATCTATATCAGGCGTAGTATACGTAGTATTGCGTACTTCGATCCAGAATCGGATGTCACGTGCAAGGCCTGGGGCTGGAAATGTGTCTGCCCCGTACGAAGCACATATCAGATCTCTGGTAACTAGTATCTATAATCGGGTAAACATGACCTAGTCATAATATCCCGATAGCTGCAGCATAAAAGAGAACCAGTTTCGTATCATACGTGATCATCATCTCCACTATGACTAGAGTGATACTTCTATCTCGACATCACACCCAATACACTACGATTCTCAATATACCTAGAAGAGGCGTACACATAAACGGTTAAAGCCCTGGACGACCAAAACCAAAGTATATTGATTGTCGTAAGTATTAGCGGTGCAAGTCTCAGTTTAAGACCAAATACACCTACCCTGATTCGGACTTCCATAGACACATAGTCATACTACCAATGGAATTTCGAGGGGTCTATCCAGAGCGAAGCTGTTTCCGTACCATCAGTAAACACAACCTCCTATTACACTGGCATGAGTATCCTATACCCAAATATATGAGAACTATGTTGTTATGCCCTCACAATGCGCACAAGTGTAATACTAGTCTTTTTCGCATTATCGATGTCCAATCTCGATAATACTACGACTAGGGATATTTAATGATTAAACCTTCATGGATTGATACTATCTCATATCTTATCAATCCGGAAATAATCATATGGACCTTCTATCATTTATACATCTTGGTAATCTAATTACAAATGATAGAAGAGTAATTTCCTTTGTCACATAGTTAATTTGTACCACAACACCATGATCTGTACAAATAGTGACGCTATGAGTCATAACTATCCAACAACAGCAGGATGCCCCTTGGTATGCTGACTATGTCAACTTCATTGTATCAGGAAAATGGCCGTTGGAATGGACAACTCAGCAAAAGAAGAAGTTTTTCAAAGAAGTCAAACACTATGTCTGGGATGAGCGATACATGTTCAAACGATGTGCTGATCAACTACTGAGACGGTGTGTTCCACAGGAGGAGGTCAACAGTGTTTTGCAACATTGTCATTCATCACCATATGGTGGACACTTCAGCAGAAACAAAACTGCAGCCAAAGTCCTACAATCAGGTTTGTTCTGGCCCACTCTTTTTAAAAATGCTTACTTGTTTTCTCTTCAATATGACAGGTGCCAGAGAATAGGAAATATTTGAAGGAGAAATGAAGGGCCTCTGCAAAACATTCTTGAAGTGGAGATATTCGATGTGTGGGGTATTGATTTTATGGGACCTTTTGTTCCATCATTCAGAAACATGTACATACTGGTTGCTGTAGACTACGTCTCCAAATGGGTTGAAGCAATTGCACTGCCATCCAACGATTCAAAAGTGGTGATCAAGTTCCTTAAAAAGAATATTTTCACTCGGTTCGGAACACCTCGTGCAATTATCAGTGATGGTGGCACACATTTCTGCAACAGATACTTTGATGCACTCATATCCAAATATGAAGTTACTCATAAAGTTGCCACTGCTTACCATCCACAATCAAATGGACAGGTTGAAGTTTCAAATAGGGAGATCAAAAGAATCTTGGAGAGAACCGTGGGATCAACAAGGAGGGACTGGTCTACAAAACTGGATGACGTATTATGGGCCTACCGGACAGCTTACAATACACATATTGGTATGTCCCCATATCGATTGGTGTTTGGGAAAGCATGTCATATGTCAGATGAGCTTGAACACAAGGCATACTGGGCACTGAAAAAGTTGAATCTTGATCCACAAGCTGCAGGAGAGAAAAACTTCACCAACTCAATGAATTGGAGGAATTTCACCTACAGGCTTATGAGAATGCCAGATTGTATAAAGAAAAGACCAAGAAATGGCATGACCAAAAAATAGTGCACAGACAGTTGGAACCAAGGCAACATGTGTTGTTGTACAACTCGAGGTTGAAACTTTTCCATGGAAAGTTGAAATCAAGGTGGTCAGGTCCATTTGTGATCACTCAGGTTTTACCATATGGAGCTGTTGAGTTACTGGATCCCAACACCAACAACACATTCAAGGTTAACAGTCAGCGTGTCAAGCACTACTGGGGAGAATCATTTGAGCGATAAAAAGAAAGTGTCACACTTTCAGATCCAGCCTAACGTTGGAGAAGTCACGTCTAGCTGACGATGTTAAACTTAGCGCTCGTAGGGAGGCAACCCATGCAATTTGTGTATATATTATGATCTGGTGTGTTTTATTTTTTTGTGTTTAATTTTTGCAGGTAAAGTCATTTCACGATGGAAGAAGCTCTCGCAAATCTTCACAAGCAATTTCCTTCTCTCCCTCAAAAATCTCTGATGAAAGTCTACAAAGCTCACTTGGAACGAATGAGACTACAGATGATCAATGGTATTTCAACTGACATTCCTTGGATTATTGAAGCACAGGTCTGATTGGCAGATGAGTCCTCTGACTCTTTTATTTCACATATGTCTGGTTTAGGAAGGAGCACATATGCTAAAAAGAGAAGAGCTAAAAGAATGTGTGTATGCTATAAATGTGCTCATATGTTTTGTGATACTCGTTGTCATTCTTTAGGAATGGTGTCTGATAACCGTGAAGATAAGATTAATTTCATTAGGGATGGCTTGAGTAAGGAGTCTTTGGATGACATATCTAAAACTCTTGAGACGTATTCCAGTGAATATGTGTATCATGAAATTCGCGTGTTATATACATAATTCCAAAAAGAAAGACAACGGTTAAGTCTCGGGAATCTGACTCAAAAAGACCATGTTTGCCAATTTATACGAAAATTGGATGGGAAGGTTGGCCCTGACGCATAGACGTCAATCAAGCCGCTACATTTCTTGTACATATTATATCTCTTTGTCTTTTCCTAATAATTGTGATTTGTTATTTTATTTTCTCCGACAAGATTCAGACCTTTTTGACTATCACGATTTATTTTACTGTTTAACTAATAATTTTCATTTGGCAGATACTAGTGCTATTATTTTTACTCACCCTTTTCAGGTGTTATAAATTCAATTCATCTTTGCACTTTTGAAGGCATCCAGATTTGAGAAAAGAAACATACATAAAATGGAAGCTACTTCAAGAAGATGAGTTGTAAATACCTGTGTCTTTTGTGGTACTAGTGCTGGTACTAAGCCACAATACGTAGCAGTAGCACAGGAATTAGGACGAGTCATAGTTGAGAAGAATATGCACCTAGTATATGACGGAGGCAGTCTTGGATTAATGGGGATCGTTTCAAAGGCCGTACATGATGGAGGCAGCCAAGTTCTGGGAATCATCCCAAAACCCTTGGCAGAGGCGGATCTTATAGGATCATCAAACGGAGAAGAACCGATCATGCCATGTATGTCTGAATGACTGGTGGAAATGATTAACCGTGTTGATGCTTTTATTACTTTGCTAGGTGGTTCGGGTACGTTGGAGGAGATTTTTACAGTGCTATCTTGGGTGAGCTTGAACATACACTAGAAACCAATTGGATTGTTCAACGCAGAAGGATTTTATGATTTTCTTTGTGTATTTCTTGATGATGCTCGGAGAAACGGGTTCGTGTCAAAACCTTTAAAAGAACTCCTCTTCACTGTCAGTACTGCCCAGGATTTAATTGACCAAATCTTAGCCTATGAACCACAAATTGACCCTATCATTTCCAAGATAAAATGGTCTGATAATGATCGTGGTAAGAAGCGTCGGATAAATCTGGATCTTAACCTTTAAATTTCCCATTTAGATGTAGAATTTCAACTAATCAGGTACTATCTTCTAAACTCTTCTTCTACTGTTTAAGACATTGTGGACAATGTCTCATTTAGGTTTGGGGTGGGGAATAGTTGATTAGTATATTATTTGTATTTTTTTTTTAGTTTAAAATTTTTCGAAAATAAAAAAAAAATTGAAAAATTTTTTACAAAAAAATATTTTGTATTTTTGTGTTTTTAAATTGATTAATCTGGTGAAATTGGTAAGAGATAACTGTGTAAGGAGTTTCCACTCCTGAGACGTATCTCAAACCTATTTCAGAACAAGTTAATTTTTGTTTATTTCCTCTTAAATTATTTAATTTGTGAATTCTCCATAAAATTGACTAAAATGAATCTTCATATGCTCAGTTAGCAGATATTATCAACATGCATGGTAACATACGGACATAAACTGTAATTGAAAAGTTTGTAATATTCAGTGCTCTAGTTTACTTGGAGGAAACATCTCAAAAAGAAATGGAGTAAAAAAAATATATTTGAGATCCGAGTTATTAAGTCTGAAAGGGTGTTTTAACACCTAGTGCCCTAAAGCCAACTGGTTTGGGATTCACTGACCCAAAGCTCGCTACATGGATCAAGGATGTTGCAAAAATATATATATCTGAAGTCTGAGTAATTAAGTCTGTATGGGTGTCTTAACACCTAGTTCCCTAAAGACAACTGGTTTGGGAGTCACTGGCCCAAAGCTTGCTACATAGATGGAAGATATTGTATATAAATAAGAAAAAAAAATCAAAGAAAAAAATTAGAAAAAATCAGAAAAATTATTCCATTACTGCAAAAAGTTGTGAATTCTGATAAAACTTTAGGACAAAAATATTACTCTCTTATCAACTGAACTTGTGACTGTTATGGGCAAAAATGAGTTGATTAATATTTTGCTGGTTGTGTATATGGAGAATGGTAAATATAATCGTAGAATTTACTTATTCGGTAATTTAGAAAGAAAGAAAACAACTAGTGACTTGGAGTAGAAGTTTCACCCGATTAGTCACTAACTTCTTTATTCTCTTTTCTCTTGTCTTTTTGCTTTTGTGTGCATTAGTTTTACTATCTTTTTACTTTTGTAAAATGTTTGTGGGTATCATTACTGTAAACCCTCACGAGACTACAACTCGTCCAGTAAAGACACCTAGGGGTTTAAAGGCATGTTGCACACGCTAAATGCAATCGTGATCCCTACGAAAGTGGCTTAGCTTTATTTTATTTTTATGATTTTATGTTTTGCTCGAGGACTAGCAAAATGCTAGGTTTGGGGGTGTGATGAGTGGTAAATATATCATTATTTCACACTCATTTGACCTAATATTTTGTATACTTTCTTGATTTTTGTGAATATTTTAATGTGTTTTGTGTTATTTTGTAGATAAATAAAGTTTCAGGACATTCTGGAGGTGATTTGGAGCCAAAACAGTGAAAAATGACACAAAATGGCAAAATGGTAATTTAGCGCGTCGCGACGCCTAACGTGCGCCGGGGACACATGTCAGAATCTGAGAAGTTTGACTTTGCTAACTTGCGCCGGGACACATGTCAACATCACAGCCGATCTGCTAACGTACGCCGTGTCATGTGTCATCATCATATGGTGCCGACAACCGCCATCGCCATGTGTCACCCCACCTGTTAGCCACGTCATCGATATGTCAGCAGAAGACCAGTCAACTTTGCCACGTCACCGCCACGTCATCATCAACCAATCTAAGCGTGCCACGTGTCACAATCCTACGGTGTCGATAATCATCATCGACGCTAAAATGCGCCTGCCACGTGTCAATATCTCAGCGAATCACGCTAACGTGCGTCAGGACACGTGTCCCCATCACATGCAGCCGACACTAATAATTCAGCCGCCGACGTAAGTGTGACACGTGTCACGATCTCGTGAAGCCAATCCGATACGTGTCAATGATCTACGCGCGTCGCGACGCGCAAAGGGTGCCGCTTCGCCACGCGCAGGGCCTATCGACGCCTATAAATTCAGCTCGAGATTTCAGTTTCAGATGTACCTTCCTCTCTGTAATTCTCTGAATAAATAAGGAGTTTGTATCTAGTTTTCTTTTAATTTCAGTTTTGTAATTAATTTTTATTTACTTTCTGTAATAGTAATTTACTTTCTTTACTATTTCAGTTTTTACTATTCAGCTATGAGGAAGTAACTTCCCCCTGCTAGGGTGAAAGGTAAAACTTTTATTATTGCTATTTAAATTAATCTCCCTTAATCATAATATATTCACTACTTAAAATTTGACTTAACAAGGATACCGATATATTGGTCGGTTGGTAATCAATTATAAACTGGTTCTAATTTGACTAAGCAAGGATATCGCATGGTTGGTCGGTTGGTAATTTACCGCCTATATGGCTAGTTTATGGACAAATATTGATACCGCCTTTATGGCAGGTCGGACTTAATTTTACTTAATCAGGTTACCGCCTATATGGCTGGTTGGTAATGTTATCACAAGTTAATATATTATATTAAGGGAGATATCTCAAATTGTAGTGGTAAAAGTAGATCTCTTAACCCTAGCATTTTATTTTATTGTAATTTTACTTTTCAGTATTTACTTTACCTCATTTACTTTTCAGCATTTTACTTTATGTCTTTTATTTTTAAATTTTTACCAGCCCTAGTTATGTGTCGTAACTAAGTTAGTTATCTGGGGTTGTGATGAATTTTAATATCACCGATTTATAAGGGGTTATTTTAGAGTTTGGGTAATTTAAAAGTTTACTTATTAAGTCTTAAGCTTAATGCGTCTTGTTAACTGGCCATTAATAAGATTGATCTGGTAAATCTAAAATAAACTTGACAAAGGAATTTTAGGTTTCAACCTTAGACTTAGTAGCCCACGATCTTCCTTGAGGATAAATAACCCTTTAATAGATTTCCTTACAGGATAGACATATACCTGTCGGGCGGGGGTAGCCACAATTGGAACTTAATCTTAATGAATCCAGGTAATTTGGTTGACATAGACATATGGTTCAATTGGGTTATACTGGGTATTTGCATCTGACTATCGACAGAGGCTTTTGCATAATTTCGTGTTCCAGGTTAGTAAACCGATATATTACACAAACATGAAATAACCACTTCATCTTTTAAAATATATTGGAAAGATTCACAACACTGGATAGTTTCTTAATATTGAATTTTATTTAATTTAATTTTGAGTAATTTTATTTACTTGTTTTTAAGTTTAAAATCATCACCATTTCAAATCAATCAATCAACCTGTTAGATACTAGTAATCATTTGACCTCATAAAATTAATAGATTAGGTATTAAGTCCTCGTGGGATCGATACTTTTTATACTACTTGAACGATACGTGCGTTTGCGTTATACGCGTGTGATTACGCCGGTCACGGACCATACTAGATATGATAAGATCTATGTTTAGTTATAGCTCACTACCTAGTTCTTTTGGGGGATATGCATTGTAGTTTTCAATGCATATCCTTAATGTAGTTCCATCTAAGTCTGTTCCTAAGACTCCCTTAAAGTTGTGCAGTGGTCGTAAAACTAGTTTACGATATTTTCGTATATGGGGGTGTCCAGCACATGTGCTGAAAAATAAGACTACAAAGTTGGAGCCACGTTCTCAGGTGTGCCTATTTGTAGGCTATCCTAAGGAGACTATGGGTGGATTCTTCTATAGCCCTGAAGATAACAAAGTGTTTGTATCGATAAATGCTATGTTTCTAGAAGAAGACTATATTAGGGAGTTCAAACCTCGAAGTAAAGTATTACTTGAGGAGTTACTTATTGGTTCGACCAGCACACCATCGTCAACGACATTTGATAAATACATAACACCTTCGACATCTTAGCGTGAGATGCAAGTTCATTAGAATGATCTACCACCTAGACGTATTGGGAGGGTTGTACGATAACCATATCGGTATCTAGGAGTTGGAGAGGCACAAGTTGTCGCATAAAGCGATGGTATAGATGATCCATTGACCTATCATAGTGCAATGGATGATTCTGATAAAGAGGAATGGCTCAAAGCCATGAACCTGATCTGTATGTTATGTTATGCATGAGACCGGACATCTGTTTTACAGTGGGAGTAGTCAGTAGGTTTCAGTCTAACCCAGAATTGGATCATTAGGTGGCTGTGAAACACATTCTCAAGTACTTAAGAGAACGAGAGATTATATGCTTGTATATTCCGGTGAGGATATGATCCTAAGGGGATATACGAACTCTGATTTTCAGACAGATGTCGATTCTAGGAAATCAATATTTGGATAAATGTTTATCCTCGGTAGTGAGGCTATAGTATGGCGGAGTATAAAGTAATCTTGCATTGTTGACTCCACAATTGAGGATGAGTATGTAGCAGCTTGTGAAGCAGTTAAGGAAGCAGTCTGGCTCTGTAAATTCTTGGGAGATCTGGAAGTTGTTCTTGATATGGATAAACCACTCACACTTTATTGTGATAATAGTGGTGCAGTGGCAAATTCAAAAGAATCGAGAAGCTGATGAGTGATAAATCTATCACTATTTCCCACTCATTTATCCTAATATTTTGTATAGTTTCTTGAGTTTTGTGAATATTTTGATGTGTTTTGTGTTATTTTGCAGATAAATAAAGTTGGGAAAGCATTGGAAGCAATTTGGGGCCAAAATAGAGAAAAATTGACAAAATGGCAATTCAGTAAATTGTCCGCGTTGCGACGCCAAGACCGTCAGCGTCGCGACGCCTAACGTGCGCCGAACAGTGCTAACATGCGCCGGGTCCCCAAATCAGAATTTGAGAAAAGTTTGACTTTGCTAACGTGCGCCGTGTCGTGTCACCATCACAGTCGATCTGCTAACATGCGCCGTGACACGTGTCAGCATCCTACGGTGCCGACAGTCAGAATCGCCACATGTCACTCCACGTCATTGCCACGTCATCATCCACATCACCAGATTGACCAAGTCAAACTGCCACCTCACCGCCACCACATCATCAGCCAATCAGGAAGTGCCATGTGTCGCAATCCTACGGTGCCGACAGTCTCTTTCCCACGTGTCGCCACGTCACCGCCATATCACCACCACGTCAGCATCAATCATTGAGTATCTAATCCTTATCTGACACGTGGCGGATAAGAATCTCATCGACCAATCAGAAGCCGCCACGTGTCACAATAATTGAAGCCTAACCACTCTGCCACGTGTCACCTTATCAGCTTATCCAGAATCTGCAAACCGACGAACCAGAGCATGCCACGTCGACAGAAGCTGGCGTAGCGACGCCAAAGGCCTTGGCGTCACGACGCTGGAAGCCTACCAGGGCCTATAAATAGAGCTTCAAATTTCAGTTTTAGTTGTACCACTCTCTCTCATATCTTTGATGTAAATAGAGAGTTTCTCTCTCTACTTTCTTTTATTTTTTAGTTTTTTAGTTTTTTAGTTTTGTAATTAATTTTAATTACGTTTTGTAATAATAGTAATTTACTTGTTTTTTACTTTTTACAGTTTTTACTATTTACCATGAGGAGGTAACTTCCCCAGCTAGGGTGAAAGGTAATTCTTTTACTATTGCTATTTAGATTAATCTCCCTTAAATATAATATATTCATTATTTAAAATATTGACTTAAAAAGGATACCGCCAGATTGGTCGGTTAGTAATTAAACTTTCTTACCGCCTATATGGCAGGTTCATGGACAAATCTTTTTACCGCCTTAATGGCCGGTTGGACTTAATTTGACTTAATCAGGATACCGCCTATATGGCTGGTTGGTAATGTTATCACAAGTTTATATATTAGATTATGGGAGATATCTAAATTAGTAGTAGTAAAAGTAATTCATTTTACCTTAGCATTTTATTTTATTGTAATTTACTATTCAGTATTTACTTTACCGCATTTTTACTTTATGTCTTTTATTTTCAAGTTTTTACTAGCCCTAGTTATGTATTGTAACTAAATTAGTTATCTGGGGTTGTAATGACTTTTAATATCACCGTTTTATAAGGGGTTAGATTATAGCTTGGGTAATATAAAGATTTATTTATTGAGTCTTAATCTTAATGCTTTTTCATTAACTGGCCATTAATAAAATTGATCTGGTAAATCTAAAATGAACTAGACATAGGGATTTTAGGTTTCAGCCTTAGACTCAATAGCCCACGATCTTCCTTGATGATAGATAACCCTTTAATAGATTTCCTTAAAGGATAGGAATATACCTGTCGGGCGGGGGTAGCCATAATTGGAACTTAAACTTAATGAATCCAGATAATTTGGTTGACATAGACATATGGTTCAATTGGGTTAAACTGAGTATTTGTGTTTGACCATCGACAGAGGCTTACACATAATTTAGTGTTCCAGGTTAATAAATCAATATATTACCCAACTTTAAGATAACCACTTCATCTTTAAAATGATATTGGAAGAAATCACAACCCTAGATAGTTTTTAATATTGAATTTTCTTAAAACCTATTTTTGACAATTTTATTTACTTGCTTTTAAATTTAGAATCGTCACCATTTCAAATCAATCAATCAACTTGTTAGATATTAGTAATCATTTGACCTCATAAAATTAATAGATTAGATATTAAGTCCTCATGGGATCGATATTTTTATACTACTTGAACGATACGTGCACTTGTGTTATACGTGTGTGTTTACGCCGGTCAAGTTTTTAGCGCCGTTGCCGGGGATCGAACCCCGGGTCACCCGCGTGACAGGCGGGAATACTCACCACTATACTGCAACTCGTCCACTAGGGACACCTAGGGGTTTAAAGGCTTGTTGCATACGCTAAATGCAACCGTGATCCCTACGAAATTGGCTTAGTTAATTTATTTATGTTATTTTATGTTTTGCTCGAGGACTAGCAAAATGTTAGGTTTGGGGGTGTGATGAGTGGTAAATCTATCACTATTTCCCACTCATTTAACCTAATATTTTGTATAGTTTCTTGAGTTTTGTGAATATTTTGATGTGTTTTATGTTATTTTGCAGATAAATAAAGTTGGGAAAACATTGGAAGCAATTTGGGGCCAAAATAGAGAAAAATTGACAAAATGGCAATTCAGTAAATTTTCCGCGTCGCGACGCCTAACGTGCGCCGAACAGTGCTAACGTGCGCCGGGTCCCCAAATCAGAATCTGAGAAAAGTTTGACTTTGCTAACGTGTGCCATGCCACGTGTCACCATCACAGCCAATCTGCTAACATGCGCCGTGACACGTGTCAGCATCCTACGGTGCCGACAGTCACCATCACCACGTGTGCCACGTGTCACTCCATGTCATTGCCACGTCATCAGCCACATCACCAGATTGACCAAGTCAAACTGCCACCTCATCGCCACCACATCATCAGCCAATCAGGAAGTGCCACGTGTCGCAATCCTACGGTGCCGACAGTCTCTTTCCCACGTGTCGCCATGTCACCGCCACGTCAGAAGCCACAAGAGGGGAACATATATAGAGAAGAAATATCCTATCATCAGGGAGATAGTGCAAAGAAGAGACGTTTCTGTCACAAAGATTGCATCCATAGAGAACCTGAATTATCCGTTTACAAAGACCTTATCGGCTAAAGTGATTGAAGGTCACCTAGATGGTCTAGGAATACGTGACATGTCCCATTTGCTCTAGTGCAAGTGGGAGATTGTTGGGATATATACTCTAGAGCTTCATGTAATGTATTCATTTATCAAAGTGTTTGTTTATATTTCGCATATTGTAAATTATCTTGATTACCCTAGATTACACATGTACTTTCAGACTTAGTGTATGAGTGTCATACACAAGAGGATTTAAGTCTGAAATTGGTAATCTAAAATAGTCCATAGAGACCAAACAAAGCGAGTACTTTGGGATGTGAAACCTTCAATTGAGTAATAAAAGGAATCAATTACTGAATATATGGATTTGATACAAGAGAGATTCCCGACGCTTTACTGTTTTTCTCTACTGATAACTCTTAAGTAATTCTCATAGTTTTTATTTTACATTACAAATTCAATCAATCTCTTTAATTAAGTTATTACTGACGTTTTCATTAAGTGAATTAGTTCCTTGTAACCATCTCTCTGAGGAATCGACACCCCAACTATACTACGATAATCGCGAGTACCTTTTGGGCAAAATCAAATTTTGGCGCCGTTGTCGGGGAGACGGTTTACAATCAACAGGAGTAGGTTTGTTTGGTCAACAACAAAGTGGTAACTTCATTCCATCTTATTATTATTTCTGTTTTAGTTTTAGTTTTGATTTTTAGTTTATTTTTTATTGTTGTTTCTCATTTTATTTGTGTTTAAGTGCATGCCTAGACTTAGGGATCGGTTTGGTAGGTTTGTTAGAATTAAAGAGGAAGATTCAGATTCAGAAAATTTATTTGAAAACCTTTTTGCTACACCACCTAGATCTATCACACACAACATGAGTGAGTATGAGAGACCACCCATTATGACTCTTGAGGAGTACCTCCATCCCACTCACACAACTACACCATCATGCATAATGTTTCCTCCTAATGCACCACATAGAGACTTTAAACATGGAATGATACAGTATCGCCTAACCTTTCATGGTTTGGAGAATGAGAACCCTTATATGCACATTAGGGAATTTGAAGAGGTTATAGCAACCTTTCATGACTTATTCGGGACTACAGACACAATTAGACTTAAGTTCTTCCTTTTGCCCTTAAGGATAGAGCTAAAAGCTGGTTGTACTCTTTAAGACCTTGTTCAATAGGATCATGGGGTGAGATGACACATGCATTCTTTAATAAATACTTCACACACCATAAGACTAATGCCCTGAAAAGACATATCTCTACCTTCTCCCAGAAAGACAATGAAACCCTTTTATCAAACTTGAGAGAGGTTTAAAGAGATGTTAGCTAGTTTTCCTCACCATAGGTATGAGATTTGGCGCTTAGTGAGTTACTTTTATGACGGTCTAACCCCTAGAGAGCGCCAATTCATTGAGACAATGTGCAATGGTGAATTATCCGAAAGGACCATGATGAGGCATTAGAGTACTTAAATGACCTAGCCGAGAAATCTCACACTTGGACTGGACCCAATGCCATGGATAGCACTGATAGGACACGTCTCACTCCTTCTAGCGGAGGCATACACCACTTTAGGGAAGATGATAGTCTTAGAACACAGGTTGATATATTAATTAGAGAGATAAGAGCCTTAAAAGCCAAAGATAGCAAGACTATGCATGCGGTAGCCCAGTTAGAACCTCGAGGGGCATGTTTTGTGTGTAAATGGAGTGACTATCTAACCCCAAGAGTGTCCTTTATATGGTGAGATGGGGGAAACCTATACGGAACAATACAATACCTTAGGGATGTATAAGAAGCCATATGCGTCTTATTCAGATACTTATAATCCGAGTTGGAGGAACCATCCCAATTTTAGTAGGAAACAGGAGTCCCATCAGCCTAGTCAGTCACCACAACCTAAAAGTTATAGTGCCCCAAGAATCACACACCTGCCATTCCTAGAAATTCTTTAGAGGACATTGTGCACGCATTTATAGAGGCCCAGAGTAAAACTAATCAAAGGTTTGAGTCATTGATAGCTCAGGTGGTTGAAAACAATAAGGAGATAAAGAGTCAAGTCTCTAAATTAACTAACGTGTTAAGTGTGTAGGAGTAAGGAAAATTCCCATCTCAAGCACAACCAAATCCACAAGGGCAACACATGGCACAGGCTAATTATGAGGCATCTAATGTAAAAGGTGTTAATGTCATAATCACTAGGAGTGGTAAAGAGGTAGGGATGCATGACACCTCTAACATTATAGGTGACCCCAAAGATAGTAGTACAAATACTCATCAGGAAGAACAAGTGTCACATGTCCCAGTTAGAGTACCTTTCCCTTAAGCTCTTAGGCCTACTACGAGAGTTACAGACCCTAATGGTGAGATCCTAGAATATTTAAAGCAAGTAAAGATTAACATTCCTTGTTACATATGATCAAACAGGTTCCCACATATGCGAAGGTTTTGAAGGATCTAAGCACCATGAAAAGAAATCATCATGTGAAGAAGACTACATTCTTAACAGAACAAGCAAGTGCAGTGATTGACCAGAGGGCTCCACCAAAAAAAAAAAACCAGGATGTCCCACCATTACCTGCCACATTGGCACATATGAGTTCGGTCAAGATTTATTAGATTTAGGTGCTAGTGTTAATCTTATGCCATATTCTATCTATATGCAGCTAGGACTTGGAGAGATTACACCTACATCAGTGGTTTTACATTTAGATGACCGCTCTATCAAAACACCGCGAGGAGTAGTTGATGATGTTTTACTACAAATTGATAAATTTTACTACCATATTTATTTCTTGATTTTGGACACACAGTCTGTGGTTAACATTGAGTCAAAAATCCCTCTCATCTTAGGTAGACCTTTTCTTGCTACAGCTAACGCTCTTATTAATTACAAGAATGGTCTCATGAAGTTATCATTTGGGAATATGACACTGGAAGTGAATATCTTTCACGTTGAGAAACAACCACGAGATGATGATGAGTGCCACTACACATACCTGCTAGACACAGTCTTACCGGAAACAGCCTCTGTACAACATGAATCTAACCCTCCCAAGCTGGACCTGATCCCAAAGAATCGTAATAAGAGGAAAAGAAGAGTTAGTGCTCACCTAAAGACGATCTCTGGAAAGTTAAAAAGGAGATTAAGCCAATTTTTCCTTAGGTGTAGCCAAAAATCTCAGCCATCAGTAGACCCTGGGGGATCGATGGATACAATGCCGTAGCCAGCCATAAATTCTTTTTCATGTCTTCATCACCAGTGTCTACCAAAGAAGAAAGAACATGGGATTATTTAGTCCGCTACATGGAAGCCACCATGACGACTTGGGAGATTACGTCTAGCTGAAGATGTTAAATTAGCGCTAGCGGGGAGGCAACCCTTGCATATGCATTTATTTTATTTATTTTATTTTTATTTTGTTTTGTTTTGTTTTATTTACTTTAGTTTTATTTTATTGTATGTTAATTGCATGTTTCTTATTTGCATGAGTATGTATGCAGGCATTAGCACAACCTATGCAACTCACACAACCAAAGTCTCACCATTAGGAGCCTGATCAACTCGATGTCTGGTAGTGTTGTTCCTCACTCTTTTTTTATATTTATCTTAGATTGAGGACAATGCAAGTTTTAAGTGTGGGGGTGTAAGCATGTAGTGATAATACCTATTATAAAAAAAATTGTAAAAATTGTTAGTTTTTAGTCCTTAATAGTAAAGCATAAGTTCAATGATGAATATTATTTACTTTATGATTAAATCTTAGAAACGATAAGTTCCTAATGTACTTTTATCTGATGCCTTGAGTAGTTGATCTAGGTTAGACTCGTAAGCACTTAACTATAGGTTTTTAGTAGTAAGAACCTAGGTAGTTTGCAAAGTGACTAGTTGAAGAAATTGCATGTCGATGAATGACCATTTGCTTAGATGTCTATCCTGATTTACTAGTGTTATGATGTATGGTATGGTTGAAAATAAAAAGAGAAAGTCTCGAAAGAAAGTAATTAAACCACCTATAACCGATAAGCGTGAAGCTACCCATGGGCGAGTGTTAGGACCACCATGAGGAGAAATGCTACCTTAAAGGGTAGGTGTGTTAAAAAAAAGAAAAAAGATAAAGAAAAAGTCGAAAAAAAGATAAAGAAAAAAAATATAATCATACCATACTGAGCACAAAAATGCAATTAAATAGCGCATTTGAGATATCTAGGTTGGTTTGACCCATCGAATCCCAATTTTTAAAAAAATCATTGAGTTGGCTTACCTAGAAGTCGAGCTGTGAATGAACCTCTACACATACACTGTGAGTCTGGCTTAGATGATTTATTCAATGACTTGGATTCGAGTTGCATTGAGTACTTTGAATGTTCTCTGATTTCATTGCTAAGCATTCATTGAGGACGATAATATGTGTAACTATTGGGACTATTTTCATTTTGTTATTTTTGCATGATTGCATGTTTTGAATGATGTTTGTGGGTGTCATCGCTGTAAGCCCTCACGAGACTATAACTCGTCCACTAGGGCCACCTAGGGGTTTAAAGGCTTATTGCATACGCTAAATGAAATCGTGATCCCTACGAAAGTGGCTTAGATAGTTTTTATTTATTTATTTATTTTTAATTTAGTTTAGTTCTTATTTTCTTTTAAGCTTGAATTGTTAGGGACTAACAATAAGCTGGTTGTGGGTTGTGATAAGTGCATGAAAATGTACTTTGAATATCACTAATTCAGCTTGATTATCATGTGTTTTGATCTTAATTATAGTTTATTTTGTGTCTTATTATTATGGAGCAATGGAACATGTTTCAGGACCTTATGGACGCATCAGAACACGCGGAAAGAGCGGAAACACAGAAAATGCAGCACCAGAGAAAGGCACTAGCACCGCGGTGCCCACTTCCCGGCGCCGCGGTGCCTCCACAGTATTGCCTCCATACATTATCCAGTAATTTTGGCACCGCGGCGCCCCGGAAGACCCCAGAAACATAATTTGGTCGTGTTTTATGTGCACAAGGACTCCAGGACTTCCCTATATAAACCCAAGTTTGTCCAAACCCTAAAAAAGGGAGAAAAACAGAGAGAAAATACACAACAAAGAGATAAAAACACATATCTAAGAGAGAAGAATGAAGAATGAAGAACCACAAGCTAGACATGTGATGAGTGGTAATTACATCACTTATTCCCACTCATTTAGCCTAATGTTTTGTATTGTTCTCGAGTTTTATGAACGTTTTGATGTGTTTTGTTGTTATTTTGCAGATAAATAAAGTTGGAAAGCATTGGAGGCAATTTGGGACAAAAATGCGTCAACAGGGATATTTTCGTCTTTTACGCGTCGCGACGCTAAAGCCTTGCGCGTCGCGACGCCCAGCATGCGCCGGACTTGCTAACTTGCGCCTTGTGCCACGTGTCGAAATCTGATTGGTCAAAACTTGCTAACGTGCGCCGATCATGCTAACGTGCGCCGTGACACGTGTCACCATCACAACGGTTATGCTAACGTGCGCCCGCCGCCACGTGTTAACATCTGATTGGACCAAACCAAGCGCGTGCCACGTGTCGTCTCACCATTGGACCGAATTATTGACGAATCAGTTGCCGCCACGTGTCAAGCTGCTATTGGACCGAAATTCCCACCTATCAGCGCCTGCCACGTGTCGTTATGATATTCGACCGTATCGCCAGCCAACAACAGCGTGACACGTGGCTCAATTATTGCTGCCGAAAGACGCGTGGTCAACCCGCGTGGACTCCGCGTGGACCGTTTCCAACGTCGCGACGCTAGTGCATTTTCAGCGTCGCGACGCTGTACCAAAATCAGCCTATAAAAGGAGGCCGCCAGATTCATTTTTCTTCATGCTCTCCTTGGGAAATTCTCCCTGATTTTATAGGAAGCATCTATTTTTGTATATATAAATAATATTTTTAATTCATGTATTTTAATTTTCAGTAATAGTAGTTCTCTTCTTCTACCTTTCTTTAATGTTTTGTAGTTAATTTTCTGCTGGGGATAAGGTGAAGTTTTTATTATTTTAATTTAGATTAATCTCCCTTAAATATAATATAGAAATTATAATTTAAAATATAAAAGATTACCGCCTTAATGGCTGGTTTTATTTATTTGACATAATGTGGCACCGCCTATATGGCTGGTTTTTAGGTGACAGGTAATTACCGCCTATATGGCTGGTTTATGTTCAAATACTATTACCGCCTTTATGGCTGGTCGGACTTAATTTGACTTAATAAAGGATACCGCCTTTATGGCTGGTCGGTAATATCATGTTTAATTTCTGTATTATATTAAGGGAGATATCTAAATTATAAATAGTAAAAGTGGATCCCCAACCCCTAGCATTTTATTTTATTCTAGGGAAGTGATGAAACACAACACACACACTTAATAATTGATTTTCTTTTTATGGTTAGTTCTTTAGTTTGTTTATTGAGTCTTAAGCTTAATGCTATTTTATTAACTGGCCATTAATAAGATTGATGGGGTAAATCTAAAATGAACTAGACATAGGGATTTTAGGTTTCAGCCTTAGATTTAATAGCCCACGATCTTCTTTGAGGATAGATAACCCTTTAATAGATTTCCTTACAGGATAGGAATATATCTGTCTGGTGGGGGTAGCCATAATTGGAACTTGGTCTTAATGAATCCAGGTAATGTGGTTGACATAGGAATATGGTTCAATTGGGTTATACTGGGTATTTGCGTCTGACCATCGGAAAAGGCTTTTGCATATTTTCGTGTTCCAGGTTAGCAAACTGAATTAGTACACATAAATAAGAGAATCAATTCATCCTTTTAACAGTATTGTGTGGAGTCACGACCCTAGATCTTTTGAGTCTTTTAATTATTTTCCTAAGTATTTTCTTTTGTTTTATTTTAATTAAGCAATTCCACATTCAACCTACCAAAGCAATCAAATCCATTCTCCCTATAATTAGATATCTGTAAATAAATAGATTCAATAATTAATAACAACAGTAGAAATTAAGTCCTCGTGGGATCGATATTTTTATACTACTTGAACGATACGTGCGCTTGCGTTATACGTGTGTGTTTACGCCGGTCAACATGATGTCTCTCTGATCTATCTAGGCTATCTCTCTCTTCTATTTGGAGAACTAATCTCTTAGGCAAAACTAAGAATGAACTCTTGTAATTAGGTTCTCTATTCATGTTTTTTATTCCTAAATACTCTTCAACGTTTAATACAATTGACGATTTGTTATTCTTTATTATCTTATGATTATGAATCCAGAGATTGTGTTTTACCAATTTGCATATAGGAATAGTCATGTTTCTTCTATGTGTGATTGGGAAACCCAGTTGTGACTGGTTATGTTGTTTTATGAGTTGATCTTCTGCTGTAGTATTGTCTGTGGGTATATTATCGACGTTAGATAGGTCATAACGATAACATTGTGTGTTGTTAACATAAAGAAAATAATTCATCGATTACCTTAGAATTTAATATGTTTTGATTGAAATATCTTTTGATTGTTGGTTTGGGATGTGAAACCTTCAATTGAGTAATAAAAGGAATCAATTACTGAATATATGGATTTGATACAAGAGGGATTCCCGACGCTTTGCTGTTTTTCTCTACTGATAACTCTTAAGTAATTCTCATAGTTTTTATTTTACATTACAAATTCAATCCATCTCTTTAATTTAGTTATTGCTGACGTTTTCATTAAGTGAATTAGTTACTTTTAACCATCTCTCTGAGGAATCGACACCCCAACTATACTACGATAATCGCGAGTTCCTTTTGGACATAATCACTTTCTTATAATATTCGTTAAATAAAGAAATTTATTTCGATCTACTAGATGGTTATATATGGATTGATCTTAATCCTGAGTATACTACGAACTCTTGCATGGCAAGCTATAACCTTTGATTTACAAAGGTTAGGTTGGTGTAGCAGTCCCGACCAATAGCTACGTACTTTGGGGGCATGGTCTGGTGTGTAGCTGGGGATGTTTTACGTAGACATGGAGTTCACTCCTTCTTTCGATAAGTAGAGGAGTATCTTCCTTAAGAGTTGACTCGGTACTTAAACTGTTAGAGCGCTCAAGTCTTTCTATAATGGTTATGAATAAATCGTTCATTAGAGAATCAATGGTACTTAAAAATAATTAGAGGGGTATAACAGACATTATGACCCGACTCTAATTACGAGATACTCGTGAAGGGTCAATTCGTATGTAGTGACTATATCGATGGACACCGACTTGGTTCGACTTAATATACCATCTGCCGTAACGAGAGTGTAGCTTCAGATTGTTAATGGAATAACCCGGAGTTAATAATTTAGAATATTTAATTAAGAGCTTAATAAATGTTTTGAGATTATTGTAGCTCGGAACCTTAGGTCCATTTGGTCCCCGTGCTAGCTCGATATACTATAGTGGATTTAGTATAATTGGATAGTTCAATTATATACTCACATATGTATAAATATTATTAATATAATTAATAATATTATTTTGTCACACTTGGAACTATATATTAAAAGTTAATATATGGTTTTAATAATTATGTGATAATTATTGAATGCATAATATTAAATTATATATGATATAATTTAATGAGGCCAAATTTGGAATTTCCAAATCTTGGGTTTTGGAAACCATTGGTGAGTTATGCTAGGTTGCAAAACTCTTGCATTAAATTTGGAAACTCTTGGTGAGTTATGCTAGGTTGCAAAACTCTTGAATTTAAATTTGGTGGTTACACTTTTTGACAGGTAATTATAATTTTAATTTTTTAACATATATTCCATTATGGTAATTAAATTTTATGTTATAAAATTAATGTAAAAATCCATGCCTTGGCCAAAACTTGTATTAGGAGGGGAGGGGAATGGTTTGTTATTTTTGAAAATTAATAACCCTAAGTATAAAAAGAAAATTGGATTTTTCTTTTTGGCTAATCTAATTCTTAGAACCTTAGCCTCCATCTTCTTCCTTTTCTTTCTCTTTCAAGTGTTGAGAAAACCAAAAAGAAAGAACAAGAAAAAAATCAAAATAAAAAATACAAGTGTGATTTAATCTCTAAAAAGTTTAGGGATTTAATTTAGTGAGTTTAGCCCACACTAGTTTCTGTTGGTAGCGAGATATAGCTCGGAAGACTTTGTGTTGTTGAACCAAAATATCAATTTCTTCTTTCTTCTCAAACTCACGGCAGTGAGCCTTAATTTTGCTCACTGCCGCCACTTGCTTGGGTGTTTCGGGGCTCGTTTTGGTCTTGTATAAATCCAGAATTTTTGGGAAACACATAGGGTTTTTTGGGATTGTTTTGGGGCTGTTTTTCTTTGAAAAATCAGACTTGAAAACGTCACTGCAGTTCATGGAAATTTGGGAATGTTTTGGGCGCATTTTGTGTTCAAAAATAGTCCGATTTTGTACTATTGGTCGGGGACTGTTCCGGGGCTGAAATTTTATTAAAAACAGTAGCAAAATTTCAGGGGTACTGCTGGTCATATCCGGCCACTCAAAGGGAAGGGCAGAAAATTTTTTCAAGTCCGATCTGTATGCCTAAGACGTTTCCGCCGCGCAAGGAAAGCATTTCCTACAATAATAAAAAGATATTTTAATTTTTGTTTCAATAAATTAAATGCTAAATGACTTAGTTTACTTGTTTCATTTGATCACTATAACATTTAATACAATGAAACAAGTATGAGTATGACCAATCATTCCAAGCCATTTAAAAGGTAAATGATGACTAAAGATATTTATTACTTAATTAATTTAATCATATACTATTTATATAATTAAATGATTAAATACAAATATCTTAAATATATGTATTATATTTACATTAAATAATCAAAATACATATATCAATCATATATGTCAAATATCACAATTTGACATTTTATTAATGTGTATTTAATAAAATCAAATATTAAATACAAATACACATTAATTAAGGAAATGACCATTAGGTCCATTTGCATATATTTTTCGTTTAACGGTTAAACCACTTATAAATAATCAATATTATTCATAAAAGTTTCCCTAGTGCTCTACGATTATATTTCATTAGTGAGACTCTCTAGGTCAAGCATATCCGTCACGAAATCCAATTTTGTGTCCATAATCTACTCACGTGTAAATTATGACGAACACAGATAATTTCTATGAACCATACAGGTCGAGGTCATGGTATACGTATAATCCCTCCGTCACACGTATCCAGATTATTCCAGAGATATAGATATAAACGTCAAATCTCTATAGATATAATCACATCGACGTTTTTATTAGCAATCTCTTAATAACACTTAGAACTAATTTCTACAGTGTACCAAGGGCCCATGGATTTAATAGATTGCTAATTCCATATTGAATACATATGCTCTGTACAAAGAACTGACGAATCCTTTCTTGACACACACAGGATATCCTGAGCATCAGTCAACACCCAACGAACAGGTGCAGGTGTGATCTTAATAGATCGGTGACGTGACTGTCATCTAAGTATGGAGGATAACTTATATATCCACAGTGGTATCTCAAGTCAAAGAATCACTATGCTCACTGAACCCGAGAAGATTATTATTGACGTTGGTGTACCATCCATTAAGAATCTTTGGTGAGTCGTTCAGTGTTTATCCGCTATAAACATCTACATGTCTATACGAGTCTCCAAGACTCATGGTTCATTAATAAACCATTGGAATCCAAGATTCCAATATACGACATGTACTAGTCTCAACGGGTTTACTTTAATGACTAAGTAGTGTAAACCTTGATCATGAACTGTCTAAGAATGACAACGTCATGATACAACTCAATGTCAGTTGCGACGCTTTTGCAACAGTATCATAACTAATCATTCTAAGGTCTGTTACATATTTTCCATAAATAAGAGGATGTTATATAATGGAAACTATTTATTTTATTTAGAATAAAATATTACATAAGTATTTACAGGGAAATACATTATAAAATTGGCGCTCTGAGAACCAACCCTAACAGTATGCTCTTCTTACTGTTGCATATCTGCTGAATAGGGTTCCTTCTAAAGTTGTTCCTACTACTCCATATGAGATATGAGTTGGTAGGAAACTGAACCTTAATTATGTTAGGGTTTGAGGCTGTCCTGCATACTGGGGCACTATAACTTTTAGGTTGTGGTGGCTGACTAGGCTGATGGGATATCCAACAAACCTAACTTTAGGTTGTGGTGTCTAATGTTGAAGAAGAATTTTTGGCAGAAGGTGGTAATCATAGGAGGGTTGAGCTTGATGAATTCCAATCTATAGAAGACAGACCAATAGAGGAATCACAGGTTCAGACAGAAGCAGAACCTTCTAATTCCACTCTCCGTAGGTTTACTAGGATATAGAGACCTCCTGAGCGCTTGTATTTGATACAAGACAAGAGTCTCGATGTGCTCCTCGTTGAGGAGACTGATATGTATACCTACAGAGAAATAATATTAGACATTGATTCCGCTAAATAGCAGGAAAACATGAATTCTGAAATAGACTTTATGCATCATAATCGAGTATGGGACTTGGTTCCGCTTCCTGAGAGAATTATTCCCATAGGTTGTAAATGGGTTTACAAGAGGAAGCGTGGGCCTGATAGGAAGGTTGAAACCTTCAAAGCCCAACTGGTTGCTAAAGGTTATACTCAAAGGCCAAGTGTGGACTATGACGAGACATTTTCACCAGTAGTGATGCTAAAGTCTATTAGGATTTTATTGGCTATCACTACTTATCATGATTATGATATTTGACAAATGGATGTCAAAAAGGTATTTCTTAATGGATTTCTTGATGAAGAAATCTATATGGAACATTCGGAGGATTTTATCTCCAGCCAAAATTCTGGCATGGTATTGACCGGTGCGTAATCACACGCGTATAACGCAAGCGCACGTATCGTTCAAGTAGTATAAAAAGCATCGATCCCACAAGGACTTAATACCTAATCTATTAATTTTATGAGGTCAAATGATTACTAGTATCTAACAGGTTGATTGATTGATTTGAAATGGTGATGATTCTAAATTTAAAAGCAAGTAAATAAAATTGCACGAAAGTAGGTTTAAGAAAATTCAATATTAGGAAACTATCTAGGGTTGTGAATCTTTCTAATTTGTTCTAAAAGATGAAGTGGTTATTTCATGTTTGTGTAATAAATCGGTTTACTAACCTGGAACACTAAATTATGTGAAAGCCTATGTCGATGGTCAGATGCAAATACCCAGTATAACCCAATTGAACCATATGTCTATATCAACCAAATTACCTGGATTCATTAAGTTTAAGTTCCAATTATGGCTACCCCCGCCCGACAGGTATATGTCTATCCTATAAGGAAATCTATTAAAGGGTTATCTATCCTCAAGGAAGATCGTGGGCTATTAAGTCTAAGGCTGAAACCTAAAATTCCTTTGTCAAGTTTATTTTAGATTTACCACATCAATCTTATTGGTGATCAGACAACAAGAAGCATTAAGCTTAAGACTTAATAAGTAAACCTTTAAATTACCCAAACTATAAAATAACCCCTTATAAACCATTGATATTAGAATTCATCACAACCACAGATAACTAACTTAGTTACGACACATAACTAGGGCTAGTAAAAACTTAAATAAAATAAAAGACATAAAGTAAAATGCTGAAAGTAAATTGCTGAAAAGTAAATGCTGAAATTAAATACTGAAAAGTAAATGCTGAAAGTAAATTTCTAAAAGTAAATTGCTGAAAAGTAAATGCTGAAAGTAAATTGCTGAAAGTAAATTGCTGAAAAGTAAATGCTGAAAGTAAATTGCTGAAAAGTAAATAAAGTAAAAGTACAATAAAAGAAAATGTTGAGGTAAAAGGATCCACTTTTATTACTTCTATTTTAGATATCTCCCTTAATATAATATATTAACTTTGCATGATAATTAACAACAAGCCATATAGGCGGTATCCAGATTAAGTCAAATTAATAATTAATTACCAACCGACCAATCAGGCGGTATCCAGTTTAGTCAGGTTAAAACCAATTTAAATAATTACCAACCGACCAATATGGCGGTATCCTCGTTAAGTCAGGTTTTAATTAGTTTATATATTATAATTAAAGGAGATTAATCTAAATATTAGTAATAAAAGTTTTAACTTTTACCCCAGCAAAGGGGAGTTACCTCCTCATTACTGAAAAGTAAAAACTGAAAATTAAAGAAAGAAAAGTATTGTGCGTAAAAGTAAATTGCGGAAAGTAAAAACTGAAAAGTAATGAAAAGAAAGTGCGAAAGCGGAAATTAATTACTGAAAGCTGTAAATAAACAAACAAGATACAATCTTCTTAGTATTCTTAAGGAAATCCTTAGAAGAAAGTATGAATTTACAAATGAAATGGTTTGGTATTTATAGGCAAAATTTTGCCTCCATCAAATCATCCACCAAATCCATTATTAATTGCTCCACTAATTGCTCCACCAAATCCATTATTAATTGCTCCACTAATTTCTTATCATGTTTGGTGGTGATTTGATCATTTTTATTATTTATTTATTAATTTATTTTTTACTTTGAAAATGACTTTAATAATTACACACAACACACTTCTGGATGGTTCATCAATTTCAGGCATGAAATCGTCAGAATTCGAAATTATTTTGTCTTTCAAAGTTGTAGAGCTTTGAGCCTTCTTTAAACTAGAACTTGAATCAGCTCAATCCGATATCGGAGTAAAACCTTATGCCCAAAATACGACAGATGCACAAAATTGGAATTTCCAAAACTGCACTTCGTTGAAACGCCCTTTCAAGTTTCCAATCTCCAAAATTAATATGTCAAGTCCAATTTTTGCCCTTATTTGACCCACATTTCGTCTTTAATAATTTCATTGGGTCCCAATATTATTTTATCTATAAAATAAAATAAAACACATCAAAACGTTCATCAAACCCGAGAAACTAAACAAAATATTAAGTAAAATGGACGGTAAATATTGATATATTTTCCGCTCATCACACCCCCAAACCTAACATTTTGCTATTCCTCAAGCAAAACAACAAAATAAAATACAAGAAACAATTAAAATTAAACTAAGCCACTTTCGTAGGGATCACGGTTGTATTTAGCATATGCAACAAGCCTTTAAACCCCTAGGTGTCCCTAGTGGACGAGTTGTAGTCTCGTGAGGGTTTACAGCAATGATGCCCATAAACATTTTACAAAAGTTAAAATGTAGTGAAACTAATGCACACAAAAGCAAAAAGACAAGCGAAAAGAGAATAAAGAAGTTAGTGACTAATCAGGTGAAACTTCTACTCCAAGTTACTAATTGTTTTCTTTCCTTCTGAATTACCGAATAAGTAAATTCTCCTATTATATTTACCATTCTCCATATACACAGCCGATAAAATATTAAACAACTCATTTTTACCCACAACAATCACAAGTGCAGTTGATAAGAGAGTAATATTTTTGTCCTAAAGTTTTATCAGGATTCACACCTTTTGTAGTAATGGAATAATTTTTCTGATTTTTTTGAATTTTTTTCTTTGATTTTTGATTTTTTTTTATATACAATATCTTCCATCTATGTAGCGAGTGTTAGGTCGGTGGCTCCCAAACCAATTGGCTTTAGGGCATCAGGTGTTAAGACACCCCTACAGACTTAATTACTCAGACTTCAGATATATATATTTTTGCAGCATCTTTGATCCATGTAGCGAGCTTTGGGCCAGTGACTCTCAAACCAGTTGGCTTTAGGGCACTAGGTGTTAAAACACCCTTACAGACTTAATAACTCGGATCTCATATGTTTTTTTTTACTCCATCACTTTTTGAGATGCTTCCTCCAATTAAACTAGAGCACTGAATATTACAAACTTTTCAATTTTAGCTCATGTCCGTATGTTACAATGCATGTTGATAATATCTGCTAACTGAGCATATGAAGATGCATTTTAGTCAGTTTTATGGAGAATTTACAAATTAAATAATTTAAAATGAAATAAACAAAAACTAACTTGTTTCAAAAATGGTTTGAGATACGTCTCAGGACTGGAAATTCCTTACACAACTATCCCTTAACAATTTCACCTTTTTAGTCAAACTAAAAACACAAAATATTTTTTTAATTTTTGAAAAATTTTCAATTTTTTTTTTGTATTTTTCGAAAAATTTAGGACTAAAAATAAAAACAACACACAAACTAAAAACAAGGTACTAATCAACTAATTCCCTCCCCCAAACCAAAATGAGACATTGTCCCCAATGTCTTAAACAGTTGAAGAAGAGTTTAGAAGATAATACCTGGATAACTGAAATTCTACAGGGAATTAAAGGTTAAGATCAAGATTAATCCGACGCCTCTTACCACGATCGTCCTCGGACCAATTTATCTTTGAAAGGATATGGTCAATTTGTGGTTCATAGGCTAAGATTTGGTCAATTAGATCCGGAGCAGTTCTGGCAGTAAAGAGGAGTTCTTTTAAAGGTTTTGACACGAACCCATTTCTCCAGGCATCATCAAGAAACACACAAAGAAAATCATAAAATTCATCAACGTTGTATAATCCAAGCGGTTTCTGGTGTATGTTCAGGTTCGCCCAAGACAACACTGTAAAAATTTCATCCAATGTACCCAAGCCACCTGGCAAAGCAATAAAAGCATCATCACGGTTAATCATTTCTACCAATCGTTCAGACATACCAGGCACGATCAGTTCATCTCCGTTTGATGGTCCAATAAGATTTGCATCCGCTAAGGGTTTTGGAATGATTCCCAAAACGTGACTGCCTCCTTCCTGTACGGCTTTTGAAACGATCCCCATAAGTCCAAGATTGCCTCCGCCATATACTAAGTGCAAATTCCTTGCAGCTAAGACTCGACCCAATTCATGTGCTGCTTCTACGTATTGTGGCTTAGTACCAACACTAGTACCGTAAAACACACAGATGTTTTCAACTCGTCTTCTTGAAGTGGCTTCCATATTTTACTCTGGATGTCTTCATAAGTGCAATGATGAATTGAATTTATAATACCTGAAAAGGGTGAGTAAAATAATAGCACTAGTACCTGCCAAATGACAATTATTAGTTAACAGTAAAATAAATCGTGATAGTAAAAAAGGTATGGATCCTATCGAAGAAAATAAAAGAAAACAACAAAACAAATAACAATTATCAGGAAAAGTCAAAGAGATATAATATGTACAAGAAAAGTAGCGTCTTGATTGACGTATATGAGTCAGGGACAAGCTTCCCATCCAATTTTCTTATAAACTGGCAAACAGGGTCTTTTTTAGTCAGATTCCCAAGACTTAACCGTTGTCTTTCTTTTTGAAATTTTGCATATAACACACGAATTTCGTGATACACATATCCACTAGGATGCGTCTCAAGAGTTTTAGATATATCATCCAAAGACTCCTTACTCAAGCCATCCCTAATGAAATTAATCTTATCTTCGCGGTTATCAGACACCATTCCTAAAGAACGACAACGAGTATCACAAAACATACGAGCATATTTATAACAAACACACATTCTTTTGCCTCTTCTCTTTTTAGCATAGGTGCTTCTTCCTAAACCAGGCATATGTGAAATAAAAGAGCCAGAAGACTCACCTGCCAATCGGACCCGTGCTTCAATAATCCAACGAATATCAGTAGGAATACCTTTGATCATCAGTAGTCTCATCCGTTCCAAGCGAGCTTTGTAGACTTTCATCGGAGATTTTTGAGGGAGAGAAGGAAATTGATTGTGAAGTTTTGTGAGAACTTCTTCCATCCTGAATTATCTTAATTTACAAAACTTAAACACACAAAAATAAAACACACCAAATCACAATTGTTGGAGTTTAATAAGGTCCCAAGGATCAATAAACAAGCATGAACATGTGTGAATACAATCGAGAAAGTCGCGGAATACTCACATCGATCGGTTGAGTGACGCGGGAGGCAACAAAATTTCACTTTCTGCTCGGCAGTGGACTGCACAGCTCACTGTTTTTGGCCTCCATGGATTCGGCTTCAAGCTTCAAGAATCAAGCTCCAAGCTTCATCAAATGATTCCCGGCTCATGGGTGGACTTCCCTATCACCTTCGCATGTCTCTCAGAGTGCTAACTCTCTTGATTTTTACCACAAAAATCCACACTTGCTTCCCTCTAGCTCACGGTTTTTGAGCTGAAAAATAGAAGAGAAAAAGCCCTACATGGGCGTGAGAGATGGAGAAGAAATGGATGAGAGAGAGAGAGATAAATGTGTAATTAATTTTTGGGTATTGATTTCTAAAATCATATACCAAATATTTGCTTTAAAAAAGTCAAACAATTAAAGCTATCAACCACCACCATCAATCAATCACATCAATCAATCAAATTGTCACATCACTCAAAGTGACATGATTTGACGCTTGATGTGACTAGCGATTTGACGCTTTATTTGACTTGCGAGCCGCACTCGAATTCGAAATGCGAATGCGCTCGCAAACAATCCCGGGCTCGGGTTCGCTAATTCCAAATTAACAAATTTTCTGTTGCGACGCAATTAAATGATTACGCATAGCGAAGTCACTATTCACGTCGCTAACGAATTAATTCTAAATTAACTCGTTCGCCCGAATTAAAATCTAATTTCAATTCCGCCTCGAAATCCAATTTCGTTTAATATATCAAATATATTAATTTACCGATTAATTCCAAATTAATCATTATCACTCTTTAAATGATATTTTAATCCAGATAAAATATCTCCGCTATTAATCCCAGATTAATTTTCTTTCTCTCTTCTTATTAATCCCAGATTAATTAAAGTGCGAGTCATACGTCATCGGTGAATCTTTGGGAAGCGACCCATGAGATCCCCGGATATGTTGGCAGTAAATTCGGTCGTCGGACTATCCGAACACGTAAGTACCTCGTACTACGTTATACCGATTTACAAGACAATGTTGGCTTCTAGCAAAGCACCATGCCTACCCAATTCTCCAGAAATATCCTTACAGGAATAAAGGATCTATATCAGGTGTAGTATACGTATATATTACGTATTTCGATCCAGTATCGGATGATCACATGCAATGCTTGGGGCTGGTACAGTGTCTGCCCCGTACGAAGCATATATCGGATTACGAGCAACTAGTCTCTTTAATATCGGATAATCATGACCAAGTCATATTATCCCGATGGTTGCAACCTTTTTAGAGAACCAGTTATGTATCCATGCGCGATCATCAACTCCATATGACTGGAGTGACTCTTCTGTCTTGACATCACACCCAACATACTACGATTCTCAATATACCCAGCATAGGCGTACACAGAACCTGTTAAAGCCCTAGACGACCGCAACCAAAGTATATTGATTATCGCAAGTATTAGCGGTGCAAGTCTCATGTTAAGACCAAATACACCTACCCTGATTTCGGACTTCCATAGACACATAGTCATACTACCAATGGAATTCCGATGGGGTCTATCCAGAGCGAATCTGTTTCCCATACCATCAGTAAAACACAACCTCCTATTACACTTGCATGAGTATCCTATACCCAAATATATGAGAACTATGTAGTTGTGCCATCACAATGTTCACAAGTGTAATATTAGTCTTTTACGTATTTATCGATGTCCAATCTCGATAATACTTTGACTAGGGATATTTAATGATTTATCCTTCGTGGATTGATACTGTCTCATATCATTCTCAATTCAGGAACAAATCATAGGGACCTCCTATCATTTATATATCTAGGTGATCTAATCACAAATGATAAGAGTGCAATCTCTTTTGTCACATAGTTAATTTGTACAACAACACCATGATCTGTACAATAGTGACGCTATGGGTCATAATTGTCCAACAATCTCCCACTTGGCCTATAGCCAGTCACTCGAGTGTCTTACACCCGAACTATGTACGGTTGGCTCAAATTGCTAAGAAACACTTTCGTCAGCGAATTTGCATGATTATCGTCTGATGCGATTTATACGATCATCACATCGCCACGATGTATGATCCGAACGAATCAGATGAATGTCGAAGTTGTATCTGGATCGTTGATGAAACCATTAATTCTTTAACCTGTGTTGACGCCTAGCTCAGCTGCTAACAGAATTATATCTAATCTAATTAGATTTATTATCGACCCAAATGGCTTCTATTGCTGCCTCAGCTGCAGCAATAAGCCGCATTTGTTGTTTATTCGGTAACAATATCTTACTTGGAAGATTTCCATCTCACTGTTCCGTTATTCAAACTGTATAGTACCGTTTGCGACTTTTAGTCGTCTTATCGGTTTAGGAAACTTGCAGTAGTGATCCCAGCCACTTCAAGTTCTCCTTCTCCATAGTCTAAGAAAGTATCATTAGTTCTCTAAGAAACTAACGGATGTTCTTAACATCAATCCAGTGATTATCACTTGGATTGGCCTGTTTGTGAATCCATTTACTCAAAGCGTATGAGACACCAGGTCGCGTACATTTTTCAATGTACGAGTTCTCGGAGAGTTTTCTCGAAAGCCAAGCTTTCACCTATTGTTTTATGGGAATATCATTTCCAAGAAATGACATATTATCATTATTTTACAGAACAACCACTGTCAGTGCGCTCCCACTAACCCTCTTATATACACAAGAATATTTTCATTTTGAATTAAATCATATACCATTATGATTACATCAAAACGATAATTCCAAGAACCTAATTCTTGCTTCAATCCAAACATGGATCGAATAACCCGCAAACCTTGTTTGCTAGTTTTGGTACGACAAAACCGATAGGATGTTATAAACATCCTCCAAAAAGGTTTCCTTTTCAGGAAAGCGATTTTCCCGTAAAGCTATCATATTTCATAAATGAAACACGCAGCTTTAGCAAGCATTATCCAAATGGATTTACCGTGGCAATAGGCAAAAGGTTGAATCGTAATCAACACAATGTTGATAACGATACATTTCCGCTACAAGCCTAGCTTTATATGTTGGTATGTTGCCTTCCATGTATGTCTTCCTCGAAGACTTATATAGTACCAATAGGCACAATGTCTTACGGTACATCAACTAGTATCCAAACTAGTTGATATACATGGAATCCATTTCGGACTCATGACACTTTGTCATAATAGGGAGTCGATACCTTGTATCACTTCCTCATACGTAGTCAGTTGGTATATCTCAACAAGATAGACATCTTTATGAGGTGAGATCAGAAACCCATACCCCAGGTTATTTCTGACTCTCTCCGACATACGCGGTTCTTGTGTATTCGAAGATTAATGGCATATTTTCATCCTAGATGAACTATTTATGTTCCATTAAGGAATTGGTGCCAGGAATAGTATTACTCCGATTTTCATCGAGTTTTACTATCCTCCCACTTACCACTGCATATCGGTATTCCTCTTAGGAAAACCACATGGCGAGCAACAATCTAATTGTTCTCTTGTGAGTTGTATAAGTACTATACTTATGTATCCCTAAGATAACCTACAATTGGCACTTATCCAATTTGGGTTTTAGTTTGGTATCACCCAAACGTATGCCTAGCATTCCCAAATCATTAGGAATGAGAAACCCGGTTTCTTTCCTGTTCATATCTAATATGATATCTGTCAAACATATTTTAATGGAACCTTATTCAAAATAAGTTCTGCACTATTTATGCTTATCCGTTGAAGGAAATGGTAGCTCAGAGCGACTCATGATTAACCTTATCATGTCCAACAAAATTCGGTTTATCATGTTCGGACACACCGTCAAACTGACGTGTTCCGGGAGGAGCCCTCATTGAAAGAATACTTTACTCTTTCAAGTATATTAGAAACTTATTGCTTAAGTATTTTCCATTACGGACTTACCGTGACGGTTTAATACTTTAGCCGATCTGTTTGTCTATTTCGTGTCAAAAATTAAAAGTTTCCGATTTGTGTTTCATAACAAACAAATAACCATAACGCGATGCCACATCCGTAAAGGTCACAAAATATTCATATCCACATCTAGCCTTGCTAGACATGGGCCCACTTACTTCACTATAAACTAGGGCTAACAGATTGGTGGCATTTACACTTTTACCAAGTAAATAGTGTTTTAGGCACTTTGCCCAATAAACTAGATTCGTAGACTTTATTTGAATGGAATCAAATCAGTCCGAGTACCCACTCTTCAAAAGTGTGGATATACGAGTCTTGTTTAATTGTGTCCCATACAACAATGCCACAAATTAGTTTCTCCTGATCAAATCAGTTTGAGCTGTTTGTTTGTCATTTTATACGTTTGAGATTTATTTATATTCAAAATATAAATTCTGTTATTCACATCTAATGTGTTTATCTCAATATCATATTTATATAATAAAACACTTTAGTATTCTAGAATATAAAGGTTCACCCACAGCAGGTCAAACACTGATATAGAGATAATGTTTCTAGTCAAACTAGTTACATTATAACAGTTTCCAAATTTAGGTGCACACCCGAGGGTAGTTCCTAAATTTTAGGTTTCTGCGGTTAAAATAGCGACTTTCGTCCCATTTACAATTCGCAGATAAAACTCTATTGAAGTCAGTATCCTGCTCAAAGCAGATTCTGAACATCAATGCATATTTATGTACCACACTAAGTATTTAAAATCTAATTTCAATACTAGTAATGAACATAATTATGACAAACATATTTGAAGTCAAAGCCTTGCTCATCTTCAATTCCTTCATGTCTGCTTTGTCCAAACGGCAGTCACGCTTCCGCGATCCTGTTTGCCACAATTTAGGCAGACATTTTAGGATATGTCCTTATCTTCCCAGAAGATTATAATGATATTGCCTTTGCCCTTTTTCAACACTCCAGAAACCTTTAACCAAGCCTTGGCCTTCTAGAATATCGAAGTAAGGTGCGACTAGCGCTACTTGCCTTATTGCAAACTTTGACTCTGTCTCCTTGAGAATAGTCATTAACTCTCCAAGAGTTATGTATTGCAATTTAGTACTTCTAAAATCTAAGTATAGATTTATGAAGATCCTTCAATTTCAGTATCATAGTTTAAGGATCTAATCCTTAGTTCTGATTCAGAAATTAAGGAGTCTACTGCGAAAAGCTTAATGAATTAAGCACTAAAGTTATCATTACATCAATCTTCCAAAGATTATGCTCTACTATTTGCTTAACTCCGGGCTTAGGCCTAATATGTTATTTTATCAAATAAAGTAACTTATTAGTTTTTCCAGGACCATCCTGAAAATTATTCCCAATTTGAAAATTAAACCATTTAAATACATTTTCCCTAGGATTATGTTTTAAATGTCAATCTTTCATTTTTATCTTGATTCTAATAGTCTAACTATTTTAATCAACGATTTAGGTACTATTTATTATAATGATTACAATAGTTCAACTATTTAATCAACTATAATTTAATAGATTAAAATCAATTATATTGATTACTATAATCCAATTATAAAATCAACTATAAATGAATAGTTTGAATATAGTCCAACTATTTATTAAAACAACATTTAAATATTAGTCCAACTAACATTTAATTTATTTGACGAATGATATTTGTTTGAGCGCGTATGGCAAGTAATTAAACGAATATTGCAAATTCAATTCTTGCCTCCCCCTATTTTTCGGCGAGCCTCTAACCCTTTGTTGAGTACTCGGGAAACCGTGTTTCCTAGTGGGCTAGGATCCTGTTAAATATCACACAATCTTGACTTTAGCCAACAAATTGTATGATAATTAACTAGGTAGATCTCTAAGATCGATTGGATCCAATCCAATTCCTAGATCAAGTAGGGGGACATCCAAGTCCGAAACATATATCTTATATATGCCAATACATCCAATGTATTACCTAACCTTTTTCCTCTGAATCAACTAAGCCTTGGCTTTGGCACAAAAAAACTTAGTGATCCCAGTTAAGCGCGACCCATTGACCATGGAAAGCTTCGTAATCAATGTCGATGGACAAGAAGTGGTCTTGACTTTGGCCAACAAACCACAACTTGGACAAGACACCAATATGGAACAAAGCTCTCGTGATTTAAACACATCCTCGACGGACAAAGGCCTTGACTTTGGCCAACAAGCCAATGCCAGTCTCGGATCTTGAGTAAGAATCACTCAATGGAAGGAAAGACGCTTAATATTTGCGAGGGTTTTTCAAGTGCAAATTGGCAACCAATTTATTATCTTTGTTAAGGTCTCATCATCATACACCCTTAAACATGCATTCTAAACACATAATAAAGCGCATATGATAAAATAATAATGATATGCGGATGGATACTTTACACATTGATCCTAGATCAAATCTCTCCCTTTCTCTCTCCCGCTAGCACAAGTATTACTTCTACCCGTTACACTACACTTCTAAAGAAACCTCATTTACATTGAGGGGAATAGGTGAGAAGAGAATACAAAGAATATGAAGGTATAAGGCTGGACACGCAGGTCCAATTTAATAAATCAAATTTATTACAACAATTTCTAAAATTGCCCCACCCATCTAATATCCATCCAATATACATTATTCATGCATCGCAACCATGTATTCACACAAGCATTTATCAATCAATCTAATCCAATTAATTAATCTGATAATTAGTGATCATCCAATGTTCAAACAACGATTTGATTTTGCTCGAGTCAAACTCGTTTTTGCGAATAAGTACTCAAAGTACGAATTCTCGAATTAAATTAAACTACACAATTAAATCCAATTCAATTTGTATTTAATACTAATTCTCTATTTAATTCCAAATTAAATATCACACTTTATTTACGAACCTTTACGATTTAAATTCCAAATTTAATCGATACGGGTCTCAAAGCCCGATTAACGTCCAACGTCAATTTAATTAAAGTCCAATGGGCTTTTAATTAATTTCTTAAGGCGTGGACTTTTGGTCAACTCAGGTCGAACCCAATAACCAAAGTCCAATCCGGGAGTTACCCCATAAGCCTAGAAATCAATTTAGGCCAATTAGGCCCAATTAAACTTTAAAGGTCCATTAGTCGCATTTGGGTTTTATGGAGGCGGTTTTGGGCCCAATTGGATCCAATCTATTTGGCCTAAACCCAATTTGGTACAACCAAGCCCAATAAGCCCAATAACAACACAACAAGCCCAAATCCAATTTTAAGGCCCAACATAATTAAATTACAAAATTCAATTTCACATTTAATTATCCTAAAGTGTATAGCATTATTAATTACCCAAATCAATATTTCCAAAACATCAAATTAGCCTAATTAATCATGCTCAATTACAACAAAACATGTCCAACACATTTTATCAAAAAATCAAACCCATTAATGCTTCTTTATGTCTCGGCAATATTGGGGATTTTATGTCCGATTAGAATTCAATCCAATTAATTCCACAATCGACATTAAATCAACATCCCGAATGATTTCCAACACATCCAATGATCAAAAATCAAAAAATCACCAAGATAAAATAGGGCATTACATTCGGCCAACACCAAAAAATTGGGGAAATTTGTTCCAAACACAATTTCAACAAATTGATCCAATCAATCCTCAATTCAAACACATTTAAGCATACTAATTCATCCAATTTCATTAATCATGCTCAAAATCAAGTTTACCCAAATTTTAAGCCCTAAACTTTTTCATGCTTTTCCTTTCTCTGATACCATTGTTGGAGTTTACTAAGGTCCCAAGGATCAATAAACAAGCATGAACATGTGTGAATACAATCGAGAAAGTCGCGGAATACTCACATCGATTGGTTGAGCGACGCGGGAGGCAACAAAATTTCACTTTCTGCTCGGCAGTGGACTGCACAGCTCACTGTTTTTGGCCTCCATGGATTCGGCTTCAAGCTTCAAGAATCAAGCTCCAAGCTTCATCAAACGATTCCCGGCTCATGGGTGGACTTCCCTATCACCTTCGCATGTCTTTCGGAGTGCTAGCTCTCTTGATTTTTGCCACAAAAATCCACACTTGCTTCCTTATAGCTCACAGTTTTTGAGCTGAAAAACAGAAGAGAAAAAGCCCTCCATGGGCGTGAGAGATGAAGAAGAAATGGAGGAGAGAGAGAGATTTTTGGTTATTGATTTCTAAAATCATATACCAAATATTTGCTTTAAAAAAGTCAAACAATTAAAGCTATCAACCACCACCATCAATCAATCAATCAATCAATCAAATTGTCACATCACTCAAAGTGACATGATTTGACGCTTGATGTGACTAGCGATTTGACGCTTGATTTGACTTGCGTACCGCACTCGAATTCGAAATACGAATGCGCTCACAAATAATCCCGGGCTCGGGTTCGCTAATTCCAAATTAACGAATTTTCCGTTGCGCCGCAATTAAATGATTACGCCTAGCGAAGTCACTATTCACGTCGCTAACGAATTAATTCTAAATTAACTCGTTCGCCCGAATTAAAATCTAATTTCAATTCCGCGTCGAAATCCAATTTCGTTTAATATATCGAATATATTAATTTTCCGATTAATTCCAAATTAATCATTATCTCTCTGTAAATGATATTTTATCCCAGATAAAATATCTCCGCTATTAATCCCAGATTAATTTTCTTTCTCTCTTCTTATTAATCCCAGATTAATTAAAAGTGCGAGTCATACGTCATCGGTGAATCTTTGGGAAGCGACCCATGAGATCCCCGGATATGTTGGCAGTAAATTCGGTCGTCGGACTATCCGAACACGTAAGTACCTCGTACTACGTTTATATCGATTTACAAGAAAAGGTTGGCTTCTAGCAAAGCACCATGCCTACCCAATTCTCCAGAAATATCCTTACAGGAATAAAGGATCTATATCATGCGTAGTATACGTAGTATTGTGTATTTCGATCCAGTATCGGATGATCACATGCAAGGCCTGTGGCTGGTACAGTGTTTGTCCAGTACGAAGCATATATCGGATTACGAGCAACTAGTCTCTTTAATATCGGATAATCATGACCAAGTCATATTATCCCGACGGTTGCAACCTTTTTAGAGAACCAGTTCTGTATCCCTGTGCGATCATCAACTCCATATGACTGGAGTGACACTTCCATCTTGACATCACACCCAACACACTACGATTCTCAATATACTCAGCATAGGTGTACACAGAACCTATTAAAGCCCTGGACGACCGCAACCAAAGTATATTGATTGTCGCAAGTATTAGCGGTGCAAGTCTCAGGTTAAGACCAAATACACCTACCCTGATTTCGGACTTCCATAGACACATAGTCATACTACCAATGGAATTCTGAGGGGGTTTATCCAGAGCGAAGCTGTTTCCCGTACCATCGGTAAAACACGACCTCCTATTACACTTGCATGAGTATCATATACCCAAATATATGAGAACTATGTCGTTGTGCCCTCACAACGCGCACAAGTGTAATATTAGTCTTTTACATATTTATTGATGTCCAATCTCGATAATACTCTGACTAGGGATATTTAATGATTTATTCTTCATGGACTGATACTGTTTCATATCATTCTCAATCCAGGAACAAATCATATGGACCTCCTATCATTTATATATCTAGGTGATCTAATCACAAATGATAAGAGTGCAATCTCTTTTGTCACATAGTTAATTTGTACAACAACAACATGGTCTGTACAAATAGTGACGCTATGGGTCATAATTGTCCAACAACAATATATACACAAATTGCATGGGTTGCCTCCCTGCTAGCGCTAAGTTTAACGTCGACAACTAGACGTGATTTCTCGAACGTTAGGCAGGATCTGAAAGTGTGACACTTTCTTTTTGTCGCTCAAATGATTCTCCCCAGTAGTGCTTGACACGCTGACTTTTACCCTTGAATGTTTCGTTAGTGTTGGGATCCAGTAACTCAACAGCTCCATATGGTAAAACCTGAGTGATCACAAATGGACCTGACCACCTTGATTTCAACTTTCCATGGAAAAGTTTCAACCGTGAATTGTACAACAACACTTGCTGCCTTGGTTCCAACTGTCTGTGCACTAATTTTCAATCATGCCATTTCTTGGTCTTTTCTTTGTACAATCTGGCATTCTCATAAGCCTGTAAGCGAAATTCCTTCAATTCGTTGAGTTGGTGAAGTCGTTTCTCTCATGCAGCTTGTGAATCAAGATTCAACTTCTTCAGTGCCCAGTACGCCTTGTGTTCAAGCTCAACTGGCAGATGGCACGCTTTTCCAAACACCAATCGATATGGGGACATACCAATGGGTGTCTTGTAAGCTGTTCGGTAGGCCCATAATGCATCATCTAGTTTTGTAGACCAATTTTTCCTTGTTGATCCAACAGTTCTCTCCAAGATTCTTTTTATTTCCATGTTTGAAACTTCAACCTGTCCGTTTGACTGTGGATGGTAAGTAGTGGCAACCTTGTGAGTAACTCCGTATTTGGATAGAAGTGCATCAAAGTATCTGTTACAGAAATGTGTGCCACCATCGCTGATGATTGCACGAGGTGTTCCGAACCGAGTGAAAATATTCTTTTTCAGGAATTTGATCACCACTTTTGAATCATTGGATGGTAGTGCAATTGCTTCAACCCATTTGAAGACGTAGTCTACAGCAACCAAGATGTACAGGTTTCCGAATGATGGAACAAAGGGTCCCATGAAATCTATACCCCACACATCGAATATCTCCACTTCCAGAATGTTTTGCAACGGTCCTTCATTTCTCTTCGAAATATTCCTCATTCTCTGGCACATGTCACATTGAAGAGCAAAAAGATAAGCATCTTTAAAAAGAGTGGGCCATATGGTGATGAATGACAGTGCTGCAAAACATTATTGACCTCTTCTTATGGAACACACCGTCTCAATAATTGATCAGCACACCGTTTGAACAAGTACGGCTCATCCCAGACATAATGCTTGACTTCTTTGAAGAATTTCTTCCGTTGCTGAGTTGTCCATTCCAACGGCCATTTTCCTGACACAATGTAGTTGACATAGTCAGCATACCAAGGGGCATCTTGCTGTTTCATGGCAAACTGCTGTTCATCTGGAAAAGTTTCTTTGATTAACAGATCTTTGCCAGCTGTTTCTTCATTCTCGAGCCTCGATAGATGATCTGCCACTTGGTTTTCTGTCTATTTCATGTCTTTGATCTCCACATCAAATTCTTGCAGAAGAAGTATCCAACGGATCAATCTGGGTTTGGCATCTTTCTTCGTGATCAGATATTTGATTGCTGAATGATCTGTGTAGACCACCACTTTGGGACCCAGCAGATAGAAGCAGAATTTTTCAAAAGCGTACACAACTGCAAGCAACTCCTTTTCAGTGGTTGTGTAGTTGAGTTGAGCTTCATTCAAAATTCTGTTGGAGTAGTAAATGGTGTGGAAAATATTTGCTTTGCGTTTTCCCAAAACTGCACCTACAGCAAAATCACTAGCATCACATATTACTTCAAATGGAAGGGTCCAGTCTGATGCTACAATGATGGGGGCAGAAATCAGATTTTGTTTTAAAATCTCAAAAGCTTCCTGGCATTCTTTGGTGAAGTTGAAAGGCACATCCTTCTCTAGAAGATTGCATAGAGGTTTAGCAATCTTGGAAAAGTCTTTGATAAATCTCCTGTAAAAACCTGCATGGCCAAGAAAACTCTGAATCCCTTTTACAGATGTCGGCGGGGGTAGTTTTTCAATTGTTTCAATCTTTGCTATGTCTACCTCGATTCTTTTTGTGAGATCCGGTTTCCAAGAACAATGCCCTCATGTACCATGAAATGGCATTTCTCCCTATTGAGCACCAAGTTTGTATCTTCGCACCTTTGTAACACATGTTCCCAATTTTGCAAGCAGTGGTCAAAACAATCTCCAAACACAGAAAATTCATCCATAAAAACCTCCATACTCTGCTCCAGCATGTCTGAGAAGATGGCCATCATGCAACGCTGAAATGTAGCAGGGGCATTACATAATCCAAATGGCATTATGCGGAAAGCAAAAGTACCATATGGACATGTAAATGTAGTTTTCTCCTGGTCTTCTGGTGCGATGGCAATCTGATTGTACCCTGAATATCCATCCAGAAAACAATAGAACTCATGCCCTGCCAGTATGTCTAACACCTGGTCAATGAATGGTAGCGGAAAATGGTCATTTCGTGTTGCTTTGTTCAGCTTTCGGTAGTCCATGCATACTCTCCATCCAGTCACCGTTCTGGTTGGGATTAGCTCGTTCTTTTCATTGGTAACCACAGTGATTCCTCATTTCTTCGGCACACACTACATATGACTCACCCAAGTACTATCTGAGATGGGGTAAATGATGCCAGCATCCAACCATTTGATGATTTCTTTCTTTACGACTTCCTTCATGATTGGATTGAGTCTCATTTGATGGTCCACTGTGGGTTTGTACTCATCATTCATCAGAATCTTGTGCATGCAAAATGATGGACTAATGCATCGAATGTCTGCTATAGTCCATCCAATGGCTCTTTTGTGCTCTCGTAATACTCTCAGTAACTTTTCTTCTTGCTCCAATGTTAGTGAAGAAGAAATAATAACAGGTAATTCAGAAGAGTTTCCAAGAAATGCATACCTGAGATGGCTCGGAAGTAACTTCAGCTCCAGCTGTGGTGGTTCTTCAATCGAAGGCTTAATTCGATCTTTCTTTGGCAGTTCCAAGCTTTCAACTAGTGGTGTTGATTTGAATCGGAATGGTTTGTCAAGGTAGTTGATACATTCCATGATTTCAGCATCTAGCTCGCTGTCAGTCATGTTGGTGATGCAAGCATCAAGTGTATCTGTGGGATTTGGCTCAGTATCATGAACGATACTATCAACAACATCAACTCTGAAGCATTCTTCTTCCTTTTCATCGCTCGTGAATTTCATGGCTTTGAAAACATTGAAAGTAACTTCTTGGTCCTGAACTTTCATGGTTAGTTCTCCTTTTTGTACATCAATCATAGTTCGTCATGTCGCCAAGAATGGTCTTCCAAGGATGATAGGCACATCTTTGTCTTCTTCCATGTCAAGGATAATGAAATCTGCTGGAAGAATGAGTTTGTCGACTTTGACCAGCACATCTTCAACAACACCTCTTGGAAATGCGAGTGTTCGATCAGCAAGTTGTAATGAGACTGAGGTAGGCATTGCTTGTCCAATTTCCAGTTTCCTGTAAATAGAAAAATGGATCAAATTAACACTTACACCTAAGTCACATAAAGCCTTACCGATATAGTGTTCTCCAATGGTGCATGGGACAGTGAAACTGCCAGGATCTTTCAACTTTGGGGGAAGTTTCCTCTGAATAATGGCACTGCATTCTTCTGTCAATGCTACTGTCTCGTAATCTCCCAATCTTCGATTTCGTGAAAGAATGTCTTTCATGAATTTTACATAGCTGGGCATTTCTTCCAAGGCTTCTGCAAATGGAATGTTGATGTGAAGCTTTTTGAACACCTCCAGGAATCGAGCAAACTGCTTGTCCAGTTTATTTTTCTGAAGTCATTGTGGAAAAGGTGGAGGTAGAGTGATCTGTTCTTTTTCCTTTGCTTCTTTTTCCTCCATCTCTTGCTTTGTTTCTTTGGAACTTCCTCAGCAGTTGTTGCCTTGATTCCAACATCTTTGTTGATTTCAGTACCGCTTTTCAAGGTGATGGCTTGACATTGCTCATTCCCTCGGTTCCTTGGATTGGGTTCTGTGTTGCTTGGAAGATTACCTGAGGGTCTGTAACTTTGAGCATTGGCCAGTTGTCCGATTTGATTCTCCAGTGCTTTGATGGAAGCAATTAGCTCTGAAAGATAGCATCATATGCTGCTTGTTGCTTTTTGAACATCTCTGCAATCCATTCTTTCATTTCTGGTTCTTTTTCATGTTTCTGGCCTTTGTTCTGTTGTTGAAATCCTGGCGGTGGATAGTTCTGCTGTTGAAATCCAGGTGGTGGATTGTTCTTTTGTCCTGAATTGTTGCTCCATGAAAAATTAGGATGATTCCTCCACCCTGGGTTGTAGGTGTTGGAATATGGATTGTTCCCATGTCTGTTGAAATTGTTGACTTAATTCACCGTCTCTTCAAGTTGGTTTGGTTCTGGTACTCCTCCATATGGTGAACTTATGGATCCAGTGCTGAGAGTCTCCATGAATTTGCATATCTGATCTAGCTTGGCGTTGACTGCTGTATTGGCTCCACTTTCATAAATTCCTGCAATTCTTTGGATCATGCTCATTTCTATTGGCCACAAGGAATTGTTGTTGGCCATTTCTTCGATTAGGTCCCAGGCTTGATCTTCTCATTTTGCCATTAAAGCTCCTCCAGCGGCAGCATCGATTGTGGTTCTCATCAGTCCAGAAAGTCCATTATAGAAGGTTTGGACTTGAAGCCATTTTGGAATCTCATGGTGAGGACATTTCCGGAGCAAATCTTTGTACCTTTTTCAAGCTTCGTAGAGAGTTTCTGAGTCTTGTTGCACAAAGGATGTGATTTCATTCCTCAGCTTTCCAGTTCTGGCTGGTGGAAAGTACTTTGCAAGAAATTTGGTGGCTAAAGTGTTCCAAGTTGTGATGGAACCTGCTGGTAGTGAATGTAGCCAAGCTTTAGCTCTGTCTTTCAAGGAGTATGGGAAAATGCGCAGTCTCATTGCTTCTTCAGCTTCTCGGTTGTAATTGAAAGTGCCGCAAACTTCCAGGAAGTTACTGATGCGGGCATTAGGATCTTCAGTTGCATTCCCCCCAAACTAAACTGACTGCTGAATCATCTGAATGCATGTTTTGATGTCACCTGCATTTGCTGGTAAGGGAGGAAGTACAATACATGAAATGATTTTGTCAACCACCGGAATGGTTCTGTCTCGAATGGGAATTGGTGGTGCAACCTCCAAAGGTTCAGGTTCCATGTTGACTAAAGCTTCTTGGCCTTCTCGCCATTCCCTTCTCAACTGTCTGATGGTTCTTTCAATTTCTGGGTCAAGCGGTCGGAGTTCAAAGCTTCTGGTTCGTCTTATGAATTTTCTGAGAACCTGAAACACAAGAAAACAAAAATTATAAGTAAGAAGAAATTAGATACAAGTAAATGTATCTAACCTTAAAACTAATAGTGAAAGATAAATAAGTCCCCGACAACGGCGCCAAAAACTTGACTGGTGTGTAATCACACGCGTATAACGCAAGCGCACGTATCGTTCAAGTAGTATAAAAAGTATCGATCCCACGAGGACTTAATACCTAATCTATTAATTTTATGAGGTCAAATGATTACTAGTATCTAACATGTTGATTGATTGATTTGAAATGTTGATGATTCTAAATTTAAAAGCAAGTAAATAAAATTGCACGAAAGTAGGTTTAAGAAAATTCAATATTATGAAACTATCTAGGGTTGTGAATCTTTCTAATATCTTTTAAAAGATGAAGTGGTTATTTCATGTTTGTGTAATAAATCGGTTTACTAACCTGGAACACTAAATTATGCAAAAGCCTATGTCGATGGTCAAACGCAAATACCCAGTATAACCCAATTGAACCATATGTCTATGTCAACCAAATTACCTGGATTCATTAAGTTTAAGTTCCAATTATGGCTACCCCTGCCCGACATGTATATGTCTATCCTGTAAGGAAATCTATTAAAGGGTTATCTATCCTCAAGGAAGATTGTGGGCTATTAAGTCTAAGGCTGAAACCTAAAATTCCTTTGTCAAGTTTATTTTAGATTTACCACATCAATCTTATTGGTGATCAGACAACAAGAAGCATTAAGCTTAAGACTTAATAAGTAAACCTTTAAATTACCCAAACTATAAAATAACCCCTATAAATCAGTGATATTAGAATTCATCACAACCCCAGATAACTAACTTAGTTATGACACATAACTAGGGCTAGTAAAAACTTAAATAAAATAAAAGACATATAGTAAAATGCTGAAAGTAAATTGCTGAAAAGTAAATGCTGAAATTAAATACTGAAAAGTAAATGCTGAAAGTAAATTGCTGAAAGTAATTGCTGAAAAGTAAATGCTGAAAGTAAATTGCTGAAAGTAAATTGCTGAAAAGTAAATGCTGAAAGTAAATTGCTGAAAAATAAATAAAGTAAAAGTATAATAAAAGAAAATACTTAGGTAAAAGGATCCATTTTTATTACTTCTATTTTAGATATCTCCCTTAATATAATATATTAACTTTGCATGATAATTACCAACCAGTCATATAGGCGGTATCCAGATTAAGTCAAATTAATAATTAATTACCAACCGACCAATCAGGCGGTATCCAGTTTAGTCAGGTTAAAACCAATTTAAATAATTACCAACCGACCAATATGGCGGTATCCTCGTTAAGTCAGGTTTTAACTAGTTTATATATTATAATTAAGGGATATTAATCTAAATATTAGTAATAAAAGTTTTACTTTTTACCCCAGCAAAGGGGAGTTACCTCCTCATTACTGAAAAGTAAAAACTGAAAATTAAAGAAAGAAAAGTATTGTGCGTAAAAGTAAATTGCGGAAAGTAAAAACTGAAAAGTAAAGAAAAGAAAGTGCGAAAGCGGAAATTAATTACTGAAAGTACCTCCATCAAATCATCCACCAAATCTATTATTAATTGCTCCACTAATTGCTCCACTAATTGCTCCACCAAATTCATTATTAATTGCTCCACTAATTACTTATCATGTTTGGTGGTGATTTGATAATTTTTATTATTTATTTATTAATTTATTTTTTGCTTTGAAAATGATTGAAAATGACTTTAATAATTACACACAACACACTTCTGGATGGTTCATCAATTTCGGGCATGAAATCTTCAGAATTCGAAATTATTTTGTCTTTCACAGTTGTAGAGCTTTGAGTCTTCTTTAATCTGGAACTTGAATCAGCTTAATCCGATATCGGAGTAAAACATTATGCCCAAAATACGACAGATGCGCAAAATTGGAATTTCCAAAACTGCACTTCGTTGAAACGCCCTTTCAAGTTTCCAATCTCCAAAATTAACATGTCAAGTCCAATTTTTGCCCTTATTTGACCCACATTTTGTCCTTAATAATTTCATTGGGTCCCAATATTATTTTATCTATAAAATAAACTAAAACACATCAAAACGTTCATCAAACCCGAGAAACTAAACAAAATATTAAGTAAAATGGGCGGTAAATATTGATATATTTTCCGCTCATCAGGTATGTAAGCTTAAGAAGTCCATCTATGGACTTAAACAAGCTTCACAGAGTTGGAATCTTCGTTTTGATGAGGTAATTAGATTTTCTGGTTTTCTCAAAAATGAAGAAGAACCTTGTGTTTATAAGAAGGTTAGTAGGAGTATGATAGTGTTCTTGGTGCTTTATGTTGATAACATCCTGATCATTGGAAATTATCTTAGAATGATACAAGGTGTTAAAGCATATCTCTGTAAAAACTTATCCATGAAAGACTTGGGTGAAGCTTCTTATATACTTGGTATAAAACTCTATAGAGATATGGAAAAGAAGCTGATTGGGTTATCCCAATCTTCGTACATAGATAAGATCCTACAAAGTACAACTTTAGCAATTGTAAAATTGCTAATATACCTTTTCGACATGGTATTCATCTTTCGAAGAAGATGTGTCCTCAAACAGAAGATGAAAAGGCTAGAATGTCTAATTAACCTTATGTATCATGCTTAGAAAGCATCATGTATGCCATGTTATGTACGAGACCTGAAATTAGTCATGCAGTAAGCGTTACTAGCAGATATGAGTCAAATCTAGGTAACGACCATTGGATGGCCGTTAAACATATCCTAAAGTATCTGAAATGTACTAAGGATAAATTTCTTATTTATGGAGAAGGTAATTTACAGATAAGAGGATATACAGATTCTGACTTTCAGTCAGATCCTGATGATAAAAAGTCTACCTCAAGTTTTGTATTTACTCTTAATAATGCTGCAATTAGTTAGAAGTGTTCCAAACAAGGATCAACAACTGATTCCATCACTGAGGTTAAATATATTGCGGCATCAGATGCTGCAAAGGAGACTGTATGGATTATAAAATTTATCACAGAATTGGGAGTTGTCCCAAGCATCGAGGATTCGATCATATTGTTCTGTGATAATAGTGGTGCCATTGTACAGGCAAAAGAACCTAGAGCACATCGGAAATCGAAATATGTAGAGCGAAAGTACTACATTATTTGTGAGATTATCGCACAAGGAGATGTTGTCATATGTAAGATATCTGGAGAGGACAATATAGCAGACCCGCTTACGAAGGATTTGCCTCCGAGACTATATGATAGACATGCAGAGGCGATGGGTATTAGATACCATCAAATTTGGCACTAGAGCAAGTGGGAGAAAATATTGGAGTCGGTGTTTGGCACGCCAAATTTTATTGTATTTATTGTAAATACGATGTACATTTATATTTTATTATGAATAAAATTAAGTAATTTTCATCAATATATTTTATTATATGGTAAAGTCGTAAAAGATCTAAGAATGTATAGTTGTGACGTAATTGCAAAAATGCCGCAATTGTTACTGAGAAATTCACAATACAATTCATTCTTGAAATTGTTCCTAGTCAATGTTTACATATTTGGTCAGTTAGTAAACCCATGAGACCAGTACGTGTCGTATATTAGAATTGTTCGAATGATTTGTCTCAGTAAACCATGAGTCTTGGGAGACTCATATAGACACGCAAGTATTTATTGGATAAATACTGAACGACTCATTCAAAGATTCATGATAGATGATATAACAACGTCAATAGGAGTCTTTACGAGTCGAATAGCATATTAGCTCTTTTGACTTGAGATACCACTGTAGATATGTGAGATATCCTTCATACTTTGATGGTAGTCACGTCAACGATCTCTTAAGATTAGACATCCGCCTGTTCGTTGGGTATGGATTGATACTCACAATATCCTATGATGTAATCCAGAGAGGACCTGTCAGTCCCGTGTACGGGATTTATGTGTCCAATTTATGATTCTTTGAAATCCTTGGTCGAGGTATGATTCAGAAACGAGTTCTGAATATTTATTAAAGAATCATAATTATGTCGCGACACATGAATTGTTCATAGCAGAGATTTGACATTTAATTTATATCTCCGGAATAATTCGGATAACCTATAACAGAGGGATTACATATATGCAATGACTTCGACTTGGATGGTTCAACTTGATTATCTGTGGTCGTCGTAATTTGTGAGTTGAGGAATTATGGACATGGAAATGGTTTTCGTGAAAGATAAACTTGAACCTAGAGAATCCCACAATATAAAGTGTACTCGTTGAGCACTTGGGCAATTAATTATGAATAATTCAGATTATTCATAATTTACACATGCGTATTAAATAATGTGTATTTGTATACGATATATAATTTAGATTAGATACACAATATTAACTAATTGGATTTTGACACTTGTTTTATTATTATTAATTAATTAATTAATTATTAATAATGATCAAATGGAAGAATATTCTTGGAATATTATTCCATAATATTTTTTTTGTTAATAAAATTAAATTAATTAATTAAAATATTAATTAATTTAAGATAAGAATATTATTGGAATATTCTTATAAGCTTGGCAAATTTTAATTTGCTAAACCGTGAAATTTTAATACATGGATTTAATTAATAAAAAACAAAATAATAATTACATTTTGGATAAGATCAAATGTGTGTCAAAATAATTGGCCAAAATAAAATTATTTTTTGACTAAAATAATAGCCTTATTTTCGACCATATTGGTTTTTTGCTATAAAAATTGAAACTTGTTTCATTTTACAAGTTTAATCAATTCTCATGTGTTGAGAACGATAAAGAAAAAGGGGATTAGGGTTCTAAATAAATTGATCAACATCAAAGGATAAGAAATTGAAAAATTGGAAGCTTGGATTAAGATAATTAAAAGTTTCCAATTTTTAATTTCTTTTTTTTTTGTTTCTTAAGCATGAAAATATGTATTGGAT